>JAOWBL010002712.1:0-13255 GCA_028564865.1 Zenarchopterus dispar | reverse complement strand
AGTACCACCAACAATAACAAGAGTAGTTATTGTTGTCATCACCTGCCAACAACTCAAACCTCCTCCCAGGCAGCCCTACGTCCCCCACAAGCATGCGACCCCCGGTCGCCCCCCATCCCAGCAGGGACACCAGCACAGGAGGCGTCCACAGCCCCCGAGCCCCAACCCCGCAAGGACCGCTCCTCCACGGATGGGGGGCTGGAGCCCAAACCCAGGAGCTCAGGGCCGCAGCCGGTAACCCCAACCCGGGCCCCCAAAAGCCCCCTGCGCCCAATTCACGGCACGGGGCCACAAAGACCAACTGACCCATGAAACCACCAGTCCACGTGCCCCCGCATCAGCAGCTCACCCCCCACCCACCCACCAGCTGACGGCAGACCGGGGAAGAGGAGGGCAGCAGAGGAGGAGGTGAGGGGAAAGGAAGGGGGAACGGAAGCAACGCCACCAGCGCCGGGGGGACCCAAGACGTCCACCGCCCATCGCCCACCATCCGCACCCAACACAACGGCAGCAAACAAAGCAAGAGGGCGTAGCCCTCATCCTGAGGACGACACCAGGGCTGCCAGATGGCAACCCTCCACAGACCAGGACGCACCAGCACACCACCCAGCAGCCCCCGCAGGCCCAACCTAAGTGCCCAGTCCCCCACCAGAGATGTGCCACAGCCTCACACAAGATCCCAAGGACCCCGCCGCGGATATCCCCCGCACCGCGGACACGCCCCAACAACCCAGCACCTCCAAGGCCGCCCCCAGGGCCCACCCGGCCAAGCAGGGCCCCAACAGCCAACCATCCCTCAGCCATCTCTCCTCCACCCCCAGTTAAATTAAGGTGTTTTTTTTTTAATAATTTAAATTCAATTCCGTGTGTGGGTGCATTTTTTAAAAAAAGGAAAAAATGTGGTGTGCAAGGTGGAACCCCCCTACCTCCTCAGGTTTCCTTATAACTATGAATTTTGTTTTAATTATTTATTTATTTATTTACCCCCTCTTTTGTCAATTTAAAACTTAAAAGTTTATTTATGTTTGTGAGTGCATTAAAAACAGAGAGATGTGGTGTGTAGGGTGGAATATCCCAGCAGCCAAAACTCTCGCTGATGTGATGAATTTTTTTTTTTTCCTGGGGTGGAGAAGGGAGTTATGTCAGGAGGCCGCAGGGCCCACCCCCTCCGGGAGGGCCCAGGGAAAAAAACCCCAGGAGCCCAGGCAGCCGGCATGCGCATCCCCAGCCAGGAATACCCCGCAGCAGAGCCCCGGAGACCCGGCAAGGCCCAGACCCAACACCCGAAGTGACCCCACAGGAGACCCCCAGGCAGAGGAGCGCACCAGATCCCCACCAGCCGGACATCACCCCAGCAGAGGGGAGCACCCTATACCTGCCCCAATGCCTGCCTCAGCACAGCTTAACTTTAATAACTTTAAGATTCCTCACAGTGTCATTAAAGGCCAAAGTAATGCCGTCCAGGTTAAGTAACTGGTTAGAAAAACTGCTTCTGAGGTTTTTAGGGACAAATACAATATTAAGGATTAAATGACTGATGTCTCAGCAGGACTCAGAGACACTTGTCCATGCTTTTATCTTCAGTAGACTGGACTACTGTAATCCTGTTCACACGGGTCTCCCTTAAAAAATCCATCAAACAGCTACAGTTAGTTCAGAATGCTGCTGCCCAAGTCCTCACTAAGACCAAGAGAGTGTACCATATGACTCCAGTTATTTGATCTTTATACTGACTTCCTGTCTGTCACAGAATAGATTTTAAAATCCTGCTGTTGGTTTTTAAATCTCTAAATGGTCTTGAGCCAAAATACATCTCTAATCTCCTGGCCCATTATGAACCAACTAGAACCCTCAAGTTGACAGGGTCACGCCTACGTTCTGGACCCAGAGTTAGAAACAAACATGGTGAGACAGCATTCAGCTTTTATGCTCCTGTGAAATAAATTTCCAGAATGCCGGAACTCTGAACTGCTTTAAGTCAAGGTTGAAAATGTTTTTATTTCCTGCTGCATTTCAGTAATCTCACACAGTGCATGGTAACCTTTATTTCTTCCATCTCATTTGTTTTATTCTTTTTAACATATGTCTGTTTGGCTTTAATTCTGCTTTTAAACTCTTTAACCTGTTAATGCATTTTTAAAATGTAAAGCACTTTGAATTGTGATGAACATGAAATGTGACATATAACTGAACTACCCTTGCCTTGCTTTGCCTCCAACTCATTTAAGATGGCTTAAACATAGACCATGTTTGTAGCTCTGTTGAAAAAAAGCTAACAAAGGAAGCAATGAACTTGATCTCAGTCCCACTCAAATGTATGCCACAAACAGCCTTGTGGTTACTGGTCACTCTATCCATTGCTTGCATTTTGGCAATGTCCACTGTCAAATTACCACTTTTCTAATTATGGCACAAGCCTTTTAATTTTTCTTTCTCTTGCCTTTGCTGCTACCTCATTAGAGGCTAATAATGCCACTATCTGCTCTACAGTAAGCTCATACCTGTAGTTTTTGAGGTGAGACTGGACATGCTTAGGCCTGCAAACCCCTTGAGTCGTCCCATCCCATAATGATTTGTGTTTCTTGGGTTGACCTTATTGTAGGAAATAGCTGTCTGTCTTTTGTGACTTGCCACTATCTTTCAGTTGATGTGGATACAACATTTGACTTAGTGGAATGCACAGCTTGCATGACGTCATCTGTGTTTTGACTCTGAATTCCTCAAGTGATCTGCAGTATCACATCTAAAACCAACCTGCTTTCATTACAGAGCAGTAAAATTATTCTCTTTTGTCAGTCTTGACAGTATCTATAAAATATGTACTGCTTTTTTATGTCAGTGACAACTAACCTCTGTGACTCATAACCTAAGTCATGCTGTTTTTATTTCCTGACCATTAGCTGTCAGAATTGTTATAATGTAATTATATTATAAATTATGAGTAATGGATTACAAGAAAATCAAAACATACAGTCATGTGAAAAAGGAGCAGTGAGTGCTGCTGTAAGTGACTTTAATGTCCTTTAAATCAGCTGTTCTGCACCAACAGTGTTTAATTAATAAAAGCGCAACTGTCTGCATGTGCTAGAAGCAGGTCATTTTCAGAACAATCTGTAACAAAGGTGATTTCCTGTGGTGCTTTCAGCCAAAGAATGCTGGTTTTGGTTGAATGAACCAGTGCCTGATGAGATATAGTCATCAGTGAAGGTACTATTTCTCAGGAATGGCAAAACAACTTTAGGTCGAAAAACTCTGTCCGTATATGGTCAGGGAGACTATGAGAAAGAGGGCATAGATGTGCAGAGAGGCTGGATGTGTGATATGTCTTTGTGGTGGTATAGTTTTAAAATGTGGATGTGGATCTGTCAGACAGCTTTTTGACACTTCCATTCACCATCATTACCCCAATGAATAATCTGTCCAAAGCCACTGCATAATATATGCATGGGTTCTGGCTGCTTAGCTGCACATCAGAGTCGGTTCACATCTATTAAATCCATAGATGCGTAGTATTGAATAAAATTGTCATTTAAATTGATTCCAAATGCTGTTTAATGCTGAAATTAATCCTGAATATGTTAAACACCGTTACATTTATTTGCTTTTGTCAAGAAGACTTCATACACTTGAGGGGAATAATTCAATTTGAGCTTATTAATTTTTGAAGGGCATGATGCATGATATCCACAGGAAAAGAGACATAATAATTCATGAATGAAAGGGCTAAACTGCACTAGTATGAATGTATGCTTAGCTCCTATGGAAGCAGTAAGGATATAATATAAAATATAATTATATAAAATATAATTATAATATAAAAGTATTTCACACATGGCTTCTGTATAGTACATTTACAGTCAGAAGTCTTTAAGTGTGCGAAGAACCCAGACAACAAACGTTCACATGTTCAGTGGATTGTTATGTGTAACATAATAATACTCAATCAGACATCAAACTCATAACAATTGTCATGAATAGTATTCAACTAAAAATCACTGATGAAAATTGAAGTTCATTTAACAAAACACTTTAGTGGAAAATATCTCTTTTTCCAAATTCTTCTGGGTCTGAAGCATTTCAAAGTTTGCATATAAAAATGTGTATGATGTTTGTGTGGAGTCATACTTACCTCCAGCTGTTGCTTCATGTTGAGTCTCTGCTCAGCCCCCTATGCATATATATACACACAAACACACACACACACACACACACACACACACATATATATATATATATATATGAATGTCTACGGGGTTATGTTCGTAGTTGTTTAGAGACAAAATTGTAGCAGCAGGTTGTTTCGTTCATTTCTGTTTCAGCTGCTATTCTCTCAGACACAAAACTTCATCATAGCAGGTCATGTACAGAAAAAAATGTCCCTGATCATAAAGCTTTCATTTTCATAACCCACACCTGTGGGGCATCTATTTAAAGTTTGAGGGCTGTAAATTATTTGTGGAACAAACTTAACCTGCAAATTATGATCAAAAAATTTGGCATTTAAATGAAAACACTGAAAGGGGACTAAAGCAGAACAGTTGTAAAAGGAAGACACT
This sequence comes from Zenarchopterus dispar, assembly GCA_028564865.1. Lineage (NCBI taxonomy): Eukaryota > Metazoa > Chordata > Actinopteri > Beloniformes > Zenarchopteridae > Zenarchopterus > Zenarchopterus dispar. The sequence goes on along the minus strand of JAOWBL010002712.1, from coordinate 8,699 downwards.
ACAAACAATCACATTCCTATGAAGAAACATTGCACTATACAAGAGTAAAAACAAAGTTCTGTTGCTCTAGCTTTTCATCGATTGGGTTTTGCACCTTTAGGCGTTTGACACTATTTTTGATAGACATTTGAAAAGAACCCCTGCAGAAATTCATGGTTTCACAGACTCTACTTTCCCTCTTAAGTGTTGTACCCAAACGTCGGTGCTGTCACTTCAGTTGTCCTTGAGTTTTTTTTTAAATTTATTTTAAGTGTGAATATAGCCAAAGTGAGAAATCTGAAACCCTCAAGGGAAAGGCAAAAAATAAAGTTTTGCTTTGGAGTGTTGATGTGATTAAACTGACACAGCTTTTGTCAAATCGTTGCTGCAGTACCAATAGAACTACAGAAAAAAAACCACTGCCTAATGAGCAATTAGACTGCAGGATAGAAGAGATGGAAGAATAGGAAGCAGCATAAAGTGGTCATGATAAAAGTTTTTGCTGGAGCTGTGTATTTTTTTTATTTATTCATGCGCTACGATCATATCTGTCACAATGGTCTACTCCAACCTATTGGAACTGTCTTAAATTTATTAACATTAACTATAAACACCATCTACACTAGAGATGCATAGATCTGGTATTAATAACAGATTTTAGTCTAAACAGTTAGATTTGGTTTTAGAAAATGGGATAGATTAATGAGCCTGATTTATTAAGTATAATTCTGTCTGTGATGCTTGCTACACTTGTCACATTCAGCTGAGGTGGCTGGGAAAAGTATGAAACCTTTTAGACATAACTACTTTTCTTATGAAGATTCTTACGTTAGAAAATGTACATATCTTTATTGAACACATTTTTAACATTTTTTTTATCCAGCACCAGAAATTTTAAAATATTCAATAAAGTCACAAGAAATTGTATTTAGTATATGTATCTTTATCTTAAGCACATATTTTTGTCAATACTTGTGACTTAATTGAGATCAGATAACATTATATGTCAAATTAATGTGGAGAGTCAGTAATTACAGGGGTTTTGCATATTGTTTGTCACCATTATATTTTAATAAAAGATAACACATTAGTATATCTGACATTTTGTTTTCTAAAGCTGAGAATATTATGTTAAGTTGAGCCTTAGTTATTCATTTTTTTAAAAGTATCAATGGTATGAGTTTGGTATTGACTGATATTTACTCTGGATTAATTAAGTAGGGTAACCCTGAGCGACACAAGAGCAGTGGTTTTGCATGAATAAATTATTTATGTTTAACATTCTTGTCTTTTTCATGGCTGTTCTTGCAAAATATGAGATCTTTATCATAGTCTTTCTGATTAGAAAGTGGAGAAATTAAAATGTTCAGACTATTTATTTTTCATTTATTCTTCTTATTCATCTTATCATTTCTACTGCCCTGCATACCCTTCCTCAATATTATATCTAAATGATAGACATTCATAATATTTCAGTACTATATTATTTAAGTCCACTCCACTTGTATAAAGCTAATTCACAACCAAGTGATTTTATGTCACTTTACACAGAAAGCAAACATAGTTAGCAAAGGAAAGTACAATCCATAAATTTAATCCAATTCAGTCTAAATTATATTCCATTACAGTCCTATTAATTGTAATTTATGTATAATCCAATTAATCATCAATATCTCAACCATTTACAATCTTTAAATTAGGTGAATATCTTTAAAGAACTTCATTTATCCCTCCAGAAAATTAATGTCCAGAAGAAACGCTATAAGATGCAGCTCTATCAGGGGTAGTTGATCTTTTGTGCTCTATAGACTATATGGAGCTGTTTGTCTTTGGATAATTGATCAAACAGGGATCTTGGGAGTTTGAAAGCCTGCTGAAGTCCTTGTGCTTCTTGTTGTGTGTCGGTGTGTGTTGTCCTGCAGAGTGAGGTGTCTGTTGTCATGGTACTTTAGTATGCTTGGTTTAAAGAAACGTTTAAGTGGGTTTTACTTGTCCAAATGAATGATTAGACCCACTGTTTATCAGCAAACTTTCACTTTGCTCCAAGGTGATTATGGTCATTAATTGGTTTTAGGGCTTTCCAAATTAAAATCTAAATTAAAAAATCTTTATTATTCCCTGAAGGTAGATATTAATTATTGCAAAAGTTTTCATGGTTTGAGATCATGATTTAATATTGATGTAATACTGGATGCTTTTTTTGTAAATCAAATGGACTTTTGTTTTGAATTAGTGCTTCAAAAATGAACAGAAATGGGTCTTGATTTTCTTTAGTGTGTTGAAGATGAATGACTTATGCACATTGCATCTGCACTGGTGAAAACCATGTCAGTGTAGCTTTGAAATGATGAAGTAGAAATGAGTGAAGTAGTGATAAAATGGAGGGGAAAATAAAATGAGTGAAGGCAGGAGAAACTAATTTCTCTTGTCTCATTTGTTCCCTCATTATTTATCTTCATTCTTTGATCTCTGATCTCATGTTCATTTTCTTTCTGTATAGTTTGCTATACTTACTCTCCTTTTTTCAGTCATCTTTCAGCAAAGGATGTAAGTTAATGAGTATTGTGGGCTGTCTGATCTGCACACACATTTGTATTCACTTTGACTCCCATTCAATATAGTATGTAGCCTACACTGTGTAAAAGCTCACTTAAATTCTGTGCATATGAAATCCAATTGTGAAAGTGAATATTACATTTTGAGGAATTTGTTTATTGACATACCTAATTTTTACTTTCAAATGTCTAAAAGAGTGTGATATAAATATACCTAGGTCCTGAAAACTTGAAATAAAAAGGATGTATTCTTAATTCTAAATTTATTTCAGTTTAAAATGTAAACAAATGTTCTTCTATGTGATACATTTGCAATTAATAAGCGGATTTACAGCTTTGATATTAGGATAATTGCATCACAAGTTGAAGATATTAGTGGTCTCATCATCTATTACCCCATGAGGGCCAGTGCCACTGGAAGCTGAGCATGTTCCATTACTCTGACAAAGAGATCATGTTGAATGCTTTGATTGTCCTAAAATCTCAACATATCCTTTTTTTTCTTCTTGTCATTCTGGCATTGGTTGATTTATTATGTCAGGACCCCGATGAATGCTGTTCCTGACCAGCAACGTCTGATGTCTGATACGGCCTTTCTATTGATCTGGCTTATGAATACTTTGTGAATACATTGTGGTGTCTATGCTTTTAGTCTTCTCTTTATCATGAATTTAGATCAGGACATGTCTAGATCCTTGAGGGTTTCTTCACTGTGCTGGATGTTGTAAGAAGGTTTATCATGGAAATGACAGCTTATCAAGGGGTCATTATGGCTATACAGCTAATGGTTGAGCTCAGCAATCCATTCTTTTTTCTCATATTGAATCAAATCTTTATGTGATGACATGCAGCCACTCTATCTTTAGATGGATTTAATTTGTTTCAGCAGCCTAAAAATGCTCTGTTTCTGTTTCAGTTTCATTGTGAGCTGTAAAGACTGCATATTGTGTAGCTCACAGACTCCTGTTCACAAGTGCAAATGCCATTCCTGAAATTATCTAGATCCCTGTTATATGCTTCATTAATGATGGAATATTGTAAAAATACTTCATATTTTAGTTGATTGTCCAGTTACAGTTAAGGTCCTGAAAAGATATTTACATCTTGATATCTTCACCTATTTAGAAGTGAGCATTTCCAAATAACAGAGGAAAGTCCATAATCTTTATAAAACCTAACAGTTAAGTTAAAGTATGTCACCATCCATATTGTTCATGTCATTGCATATAGAAGAATAAAAATGTTAAATAGAGACAACGAAGAATCATCAATTCTCACAGCTCTACCAATATTTTGGACCATCATTTACTTGGATTAAGGTAAGTTAATGATGAAGTAGTTTTAGGTAGCATAAATATGCTACCTAAAACCACTCCCCCTTCCATAGATAGGCTGGAACAACTTTAATTGAATTTAACTTTAATTTTTCACTAAGGTCTGGAAAACTGGTGTAAAAAATATAGGATCAACTACATGCATGTAATTTCCTCAAATCAACAATAATTGAAAGGTGAAATAGAGTTACCATTTACCATTATCACTATTTTTTAACTCTTCTAAGCTTGACTAAGTCACATTTTATACTGGCAGACCTTTGAACTTCCTCTTGATCTCTAACAATATGAGCCAGATTGATTTTTGACCAGGGGGTGCTTCAGTTGCATTACAACAGAAGTCATTAGAGGTATTGAATGTGGATGAATAGATTAAATTAATGTGGAAAGATAGTGCAGGCTTATTATGGGCATATTTTTTATAATCAGTATTATCACTTAGTCTTTATTTAGATGGTTTGGCAGAGATAGAAATGCGGCAGCAGAGAACAGGGTGTATCAGGTGGGTTGTCAGACTGGGGACTGAGGTCTCAAAGGCCGTTTCAAACCTGCCCTTTGGCCCTCAATCAGCTGACCATTAATTAAAAGTGACTTCTTTCTATAGGAGTAACATTTTTTCCCTAAACTCAAAACATATTTTCATTTTTTGAACTGAGACCAACTTGAACTAAAAATGTGACAGATCATTTGGGAAAGCAGCATTCAACAAGTTACGGTACTGATGAAGAGGTCAGATCTTCTGTAAAACTATAGCTATTATACTCTTGATTGATTGTAATTCTGTTAACTTGCAATAAACATTGAGGATGCCAAATTTTTATGTACCTGTTTAACTTTTAACAATCTGTTTCTCATTCCCCAAAGCACTCATTGTATGTCAAACTTTGTATTGTACTCTGAAGTGACACTCAACTTTTTTAATAGCTTCAAGGGCACTGCTGACTACACTTAGCAATACTAAAATTAAAAATATTCAATTCATTAAAATCCCATTAGTTTTAATTGTGTGAGTCCGTGTCATTAACAAGCAGACAAATAATCAGATTCACTTTATTGCCAACACCAGTAAAACAGGTTCACAGACAAGGAAAATTGCTTTGGTGTAACGGTGTAGATATAACGTAGAATAATGGAAAAAGTACAGATGGAATAAAAATAAAATAAAATGAGAATAAAGTAAAATCAATATACTAGTTATAAGTCTACAAAAAAAAAGAAAGGAAAATCTACAATATTTACATGTGCAAACAGTAGCGGGAGCCTAGTGTGGTTGTTTTATGAGTCATTTACCTATTGTTCATGAGTCTGATGGCTGAGGGGAAGAAACTGTTCTTGCGGTGGGAAGTGCTATTAATCAACAAATAATACTGATTATAATGGTGCCTGCCTTGTTTTTTGGCAGCTGCATCCTGGAGGATACAAAAAGAGTATGAAAAGGAGAAGGCTGAAAGGCAATAAGTAAAAAGAATAAAAAAACATCCAAGTTAATAAGACAGAAGGCTACAAAAAATGGAGCCAATAGCTGATTGGAGAGGGATGAGTAGATGAAAACCACATGACATATTGCATTGCATCATTGTGTAGGAAAAAAAACTAAGGTAAAATAGAGAAGCACTGTGCAAAGAATGAAATTAGCCCAGCTGTTTCCATAAAAGTTAACGGGCTATGAGCAACCATGTGCAGCTAATCAAATGCACTTAAATAACTGCTAATCAGCAAGTGGGAGCATCTCTGTAGATGGAGTTAAAAGACTCTCTAAAATGTTTAACAATTTGGTGACCCGAACCATTCAGGTGTGAGTTACATGATACCAAGAAAGAAGAACATAATTTTGGAGTTTAGCCAAAACAAGAAGATTGCAGATGTAATCCCTTTTTGAATTATCTTTTTATTGTCTTATTTGCCTTTTATTATTTAAACATTTCAATAACAAATAACCCCATGCGGAGAAATCAAAACTACAGTAAGATCACTGCAAACAAATAAATAAATTAAAGGACATGATCAAGTAGACAAATGCAAATGCAATATAATATAAAGAAAATTAATTGTTTTTGACAAATGCAGATAGTTTAAACAAGCATATTTGACAACTGCAAAAACTAAGACTCAAATTGATGATTGGCAAATCAAATCAAGCCCTGGCCAAAATTCATTGGCCTTTATTATATATGAGGACCAAATCTGTTCTGCCACACCAGGTCGATGTTAAAGGTCCATAAGTGCTTTCTCAGGAAGATGGCCCCTATATCTTTCAAAGTGAATGGATGGTGTTCCAGTCTTAAAGTCTTAAATTCAAAATTTGTTTAAAAGCAGTAGGTGAGGGGTGGGGTCCTTTGGTGATTCCAGTTGAGTAGGATACATTTCTTTGCTATGTAGGATATTATGTTAATCCTCTTCATGTGTATGGTTGCAATGTCTTGTCCAGTTCTTTCCCAAGGAGATAGCCTGTTGCTGTAATGTCCAATGGGGTTTCCACAACCTTAATATTCAGATCATGTGCAACATTCCAGAAATGCTTTAATTTTCTGCATTCCCAAAAAGATGTGCACAAGTGATCCTAAACCTGTTTTACAGCAGTGACATCTTGGGGATCAATTAGGGAACATCTTATCTAAACAGTATGAGATAAGATAAATCCTGTTTATAAATGTATAATTCTGTTCAACTATTTTATTACACAACACTGATGTAAAGACATCCTCACTGTTCCTTAAGTGCGGTCCAAGAAGAGCTGATGATCCAAGAAAAAACTGTAAATTACAGAAATTTTTCCCTTAAATTATGTGGATTTCACCAAAATTCCTCATCGATTCGTCAGTCCTAAAGACACCAGCCCTTCCACCTGTAGGGCAGTAAATAGATGGCAAATTTGTAGATATTTGTAAAATTCCTCATTTGCAATTCTATATTCTTATTGCAAGTCTGCAAAGGTCTGAGTGTGTATCCAACAAACAAGTTATACCAGTCTCTTTCCACATTTTGAACAAGGAATTACCAATTGATAGTGACAGATCAGGATTGGAGGCTAAAGGAGCAAGCCTACAAATATTTTCAGCATTTCTCAAAGTTTGTTTACATCTCTGCCAGGCCCAGAGAGTGTTGTGGATTATATATATTCTTGTTACTTATTGTAGTGCATTCATAGTATTAATAAACATTAGTGAGGTTATAGAAATAGGAAGACAATGTGATTCTTCTAAATCAGTCCAATGAATATTGTTACATTTGCTTTGCAAAGGTTAACATTTTAGTTCATGATTTAAAGAATGTTTTGTCTAAATAACAATGCAGTGACTGGAGCAAATAAACAAAATGGGGTAGTATGTTCATTTTGATTACATTAATTCGCCCAAGTAATAAAATAGAGAGCACTTTCCAATGTTAAAATTCCTCCTTGATCTTTTTGAGTAAAGGGAGATAATTTATGTCAGCGATATCTGAGTTTTGGAGACACATCGTTAGAAATTTAAAGCTGTTTTGAGACCATGTAAAGGGTAAGATGCACCTGAGTTTGAGACTGAAGGATTCAATAATAATGCATTTGATTTTGTCAGATTGGTTTTATAACACAATATTGTTCCGAATTTAGCAATGAGGTCTAACACTGCTGGGACTGATCTCTCAGGGCTCGTTAGGCATACCATTATCATCAGCATACAATTACATTTTGAAGTAATAACACTGGATTAAATGAAGCACATTTAGCAACATCTTTATCCTCCTTGTGTATTAATGTTATTGCCATCTTCATCAATTTAGGAAGGGTCCCATTTTCAAAAAAATGTGTAAGCATAGGCATAGAAAATGGTTGAATTTGTGGACGGAAAACTTTAAAGAACTCTACAGAGTATCTGTCTAAGCCTGGAGTTTTTCCAGAAGGCACTGACTTTCTAACTTGTAGCACCTCGTCCCGGGGGAGTGAGCACTCAGCTGCTCTTTTTCCTTTTCTGAGGTAATTTTTCTTTAAGAAGGGTTTTCTGAGACTACACATGAGAGGTATTCCTTGGATTAAAAAAAAAAAATCAGGAGTATGATTTGTGTCTAGCTGAATAGAAGGTATAGTCTTGTCTTGTAAGATGGAGTTCTCTTCAAGCATCTACAAGGTCTGTATTAGTTGAGTCTGACCACAAAGTTTCAGATGCATTGGGGTTAGACAGTGTGGGTGGCGATCTGTCCAAATTACTGTCCATACAGCAGTTGAAAGCACCAGCACCAAGTCTTCATTATGTTGATTAAATAATGTGATCATATCTATCATGAATTTAGGGCAATCCTCATTTGGTGTTTAAACATAAAGCAACATTAGTGGATGCCTACCTTCAGTATACTATTACTTGAATATAAAAGGCAAATTTTTTTGAACAAGTATTTGTGTTCCTCTTTTGTTGCTTGTGAAGCTGGAAGAATAAACGTGTCTGACCCAGTTTCTCTTGAGATTTTTGTGGTCCTCCTTGGACATATGGATTGCCTGTAAGAAAACTATGTCTATTTTTTCTTATTTCAGAAATGTGAAAGACTCATTTCCTCTTGATTGGGTAACCTAGGCCTTTGATATTAAACATTAAGTATTTTAGGCATACAGAGATTTTTTTGTTATACTGATTGTACTTGACTTAGCACTGCAAAAGTAGAAAGACCCAACATACAAGTATGAGGTAAAAAGAACACTGATAGACAATATGGGCAACTGCATCAAAACAGGTAAATGCCTCAAGGTGACAATGTTGAGCTTGTAACAATTACCCAACAACCCACTGTTGTCAAATTCCCAGTGCAAGTGATCTTAAAAATAAAAAGTAAAACATAAATAAATAACAAATGCGTTTTT
>JAOWBL010002711.1:0-13255 GCA_028564865.1 Zenarchopterus dispar | reverse complement strand
TATATATATATATATATATATATATATATATATATATATATATATGTGTGTGTGTGTGTGTATGTATGTATAGGTATATGTATATATATATGTATGTGTGTGTGTATATATATATATATATATATATGTGTGTGTGTGTGTATGTATATACATATGTACAATGACATCATCCAATACACTATTTGAATGGAACTGAAACTTGAATGCACACAGCACAAATTTGACACTTTATTTCCATGACTCAGGCAGCAGTAAACTGTTTAACCTCCACATCTGCTGTGCTCTCTGAAACTCAGGGTTGATCATTGATGCATTTGGAGAACTGAGGGACCAGCAGGAACAAGTAAAAGAAGACATGGAGGTAAAAATACTCACACATACTGCTCACAGTAGTGTATTGATATGTGGCAAGCTAACCCCAATGCTTGCATGACATAACCCCTTCAAATCTTCCTGTTAGCACCACAATGTTTCCCTGAAATTCATACTGAAACTGTAATTTACATTTATAGGTGTCACAGGTAACAGGTGAAAGACAAGAAAATGCTGTGTTTAATGAGCATCACATGACAGCATCATGTTTCTCTTGCAGACTAAATGTTTTATCTGTGGAATTGGAAATGACTACTTTGACACAGTTCCACATGGCTTTGAAACACACACACTGCAGGAGCACAACTTGGCAAACTACTTGTGAGTATATCTGTTGTATGTGCCTTCTTGTGACCGTACTGTCTGGATTTCAATTTTAATGATGTGACATGTTGAGGCTCTGATGTGCTTTATGACTAAACCTCCAACCACATGCAGACATGCAAGCTTTTGCTCCTGCTGGGTCACTGTGTTTCTTCCAGAAATATCATTTGGTACTAATATTCCTCCATGGGAGTTTCAGTCGACTGTTGTGGCGGTTTTGTGATGGTGAACCAAGCGAGCAAATGAGAAGGGGCAGCCCTTTCTGCCTTAGAGAACTGCCTCAAGAGTCATCTCTCCAGCTAACACCATGTTTAACACCTCTAAAATCCTTCCAGCACATTTCCTCCTAACACTCCCTTCTCACACTTACTAATTCAACTCTTCTGTTTTTGTTAGGTCATTTAAATAGACATAAATACAGTATTATTGTGAGTCACAAAGCCCCCAATTCCTTGAGATTAACTAGAGGGTGTGTGAATAGTCTTGTACGAAAATGATCACACCACGCCACTCCCTGTACCCCCATCGAAACTTTTGTGTGTGTGTCTTTTTGTGTTTAAAACAATAAAAATAATCCAATTCAAGGGGATCTTAGTATTAGGCAAAAACAGTATGGTTTTTTTTCATCATTTTATTATTTAACAAAAATGAAGCCCAAAGTAAAATAATGACTTGGGCATATTAAAAACTCCCATGATTCCTTTGCTTGTTGATCCACCTTTAGCAACAACTGAAGTAGTCTTGGAGTTGTCTTTGGCCCAATCCTGATTCGATTTTATACCCTTTGCCTATCCTTATGCCTGTAAATACAGGTTTTTCTCATCCCCCCAAACATAGTACTAAGGGGTAGGGATGAAATGATCCCTTAATGATCACCAGTGGACCCTGAAATTATTTCATGCTAATTTCAGTTCAACTTATATGTCAGCTTTGTTCAGAGTCACCAGGTGAACCAAAAGATTTATTCCCTTGTTGTTACAGACCTTGGGAATTTATCACACCAACTTATACATTTTCTTTTCAGTTTTATTACACAGTTACATTTTCTCATTATCTGTTTGGTTCTGCTTTCTCGAGTTGCTTATTTTGCATTTTAGTGGTTGGGAGAACATATTCATGAAGAAAAAAATGCCATATTTATAAAGACTAAAGCCTTCAAAGCCACCTTCTTATTTTCCTGTCACCCCTTCCCTTCAGGGCTGGCCACAGAGATTCACAGGTGTCCATCTATCCCTGCCCTCTGCATCCTTTTCTCGAACTAACTTCAAGTCCTCTTTCTATATGTCAACAATCTCCTCTTTTATCTTCCTGGCAGTTCCACCCTCTTCATCCTTCTACCTATATACACACCATCCCTCCTTTGGTCATATCCAGACAATCTCAGTCTGGCCTCTCTGACTTTCTCTTCAAAACATCTAACATGTGCTGTCCCTGTGATGTCCTTATTCCTGATTCTGTCTATCCTCAACTCTACATGTTTCCTTTCATTCTTGCTAATACACACACACACACACACACACATGAACTCTTTAGTATGCTAGTGTTTTTGTATTTGTTTTGTTTGTTTGTTTTTGCATTTGTATGCAATACTTAACACATAAGCAGGTAAGCTATCACAAAGTAGCCTTGTTGAAGGTGATATTCCTGGTGCATGTTCATGTATGAACACAGATATTGTCACGGTTTCACTAATAACTGTGTGTGTGTTTCAGATTCTTTTTAATGTATCTCATCAATAAGGATGAAACTGAACACACAGGGCAGGTAAAGTAACTCTTCTCTAATTGCTTTCAATATATATGCCTCTCTGTGAGCTCTTAGAGGGTTTGTGTTGCTCAGCTGCAAACCCTCCAAGTGTTTCTGTCCCTTGCTGGTATCATTAAAGCTTCAATACACTTCAAAGTCTTTTTTCATCTGACAACAAACACCGGTCATTTTTCAAGCACATATATATGAGATGAGTAATTCCACAACTCACAAGAGCAAATGTAAATATTCCCCCACCCCTCCAGGGCACTCTCAAAACCAGCCTCTCAAAGCGGTGCTAGCAGGGTTTGACCCAAAAGCATTTCATGCAGCACTTGGTGGTTAGCATGCACTAGCTCATTAGTCTTGGCAGCAAAGCATCCATTCATCCATCCATCCCATTTATCCAGTTCACACATTCACCTGTCCACACATTCATTATCTATACTCACCTACTCCAGCGCGGGGTACCCACAAGACTTCACAGCACCGGACCGACTTCCACTGGCGTCCCCATAGACCTTTACCCACTGTTCCAAGCACACATCACATTCTCACTTTTACCCCTCCTTCATTGTTACTTACACCCAGAACCAGAGAATCACCTGGACACTGACCCTTGTTATGTGCCGCTCTAGCTCTCCCACTTCTTTCTGTCTTTAGTGTTCCAACCATGTGACATGATTGGAAAAAAACTATCATGTCACAGCTAAATGTTAGTAACAGCCTTATTACCACTAATCACATCCTCGCTTTGTCCCCCATACTTTGACAGTCCCTGCTCACCAAGAAGGAACCACCCTCCCACACCAATGCACTGCAAAAACAGCCCCTCTAGAACCAAGCCCAAAGTCTCCAAACCCTATCAAAATTTATCTATTTTATGCAAAAAATATCTCCCCATGGGGGAAAACAAATTTCTGTGACTAAAACTCTTATTTTCAAAATGGTTACATGAAGAATGAGGAAAAAATACATTAAAATTAAAAAATAAAATACTTCTTAAATCCCAACGGTAAATTAATTTACCTTTAATTAAAGAAAATAATAATTTAAAAAAAAAAAAAAAACACTTTTCCAAAAACCCATGGGTGATATTACACAGGCTTTGTCCAGTTCTCTTATAAACTCTGTGGGCTCGATGCATATTTTCAGTGGAGCAGAGTGGGCTTTCACATCTTGGAAAGCTTTTAAACCAGGCGTGGAGGTTTTAGATCTTTCCCTGCTGCAGAACAACCTGTTAGAATTGACTGTGTCAATAATAGACCTCTGCAGACCTTGAGGACATAGTGAGGATTCCTATTGGAAATGAATAGGATTTGGCTGAATGCCACAAAAACCCAGCGCTCTTTGAAGCCTTTGAGCTCAACCATACTTTATCGTAGAGTTGTCATTCAAACTTTAAACTGACCGTGAGACTTTGGACTACAACATGTTGGAGCCATGTTTCAATGACATTTACAGTCTTTGAGAATTGACAGTTTAAGTTTTATGATTTTATAGAATTACACACACTGAGCTCTCACCAACTTTATATACACCAGAAACGCCTTAAACAAACATCTCTCCCATTCACAAAGCATAAGGCAGTCCATTTAGCTTTGTCTTGCATTTTCTGTATCATTCAAACTTTACATGATGCATATTGAGAGCTTGAATGTTTGATTAATTGACTTTTTGCGAGAGACAGTTATTAACAAACAAGTATTAACCATAGACAAATATATTAACTGTCACTGTCTTGTCTGTGTGGCTCTTTTTAAGGAGTCTTATGTGTGGAAGATGTACCAGGAACGCTGTTGGGAGTTTTTCCCTGCAGGGGACTGTTTCCGGAAGCAGTATGAGGATCAGCTCAACTGATGCATTCATGGAGCAACTGACTCTTTCACACTGTAACCTCATCATAGACCTCTGCTTGTACCTCAAACCCTTCTTACAGCTGTCTGGGGAACGACTGCGCTACCAAAACAGCAGCTTCTACTCTTCTACACTTCCTAATATGAGGATCCACATGTCCATTTTCCTCTCCAGACCCTAATGCATCCTCAACCACACAGTCAACTTGTAAGCTCTCCTGTAACCTTCAGCACACTTTCTTTGGATGCTTTTAAGACTTTGTATATAGAAAATATCGGATTATATGTTGTATCATATGTAACTGGTGGCACGTTAAAGCTTTGACTCACATGATGACTTCTTCATTTCATTTTGTTCCACATACCGTTCACATGCAAAAAATACAAAGGAATAGTCAAGAAAAAGGCGGGAAAATTAAGGACGCGGAAATGGAGAAGAAAGACGATCCTCTCTTAAAGCTGTCCAGGACTGTGGTGGATACATAAAGACCACCAATGAGTCCGACAGTGTTTGACTTTTCACGTGAATGCATGTAGGTGAAGGAGGTGGACACAAAAAGGAAACACATCTACAGCTACTCCAGCAAATCCAGCTCAGCAGCTCTTAAGATATCTTACCTTTGGCTGGCAAGGACATAATGACTAAATATTTAGAACATGTGAAGTGGAAAAAAGAAGCCTGCAAACCACCGAACTATATGACAAAAAAAAAAAAAAAAAGAAATCATTCCTCATAAAAAGACGTGTTGTACTTTACCGACTTCAAATTTTACAGACGTTAGCATCATGTCCACAATTTGTTCATGCCAACACTGTGTGTGAAGGGCTCCTCAACTAAGAACAGAAACAAAACACTGATGATTAGTGAATGTGAGAGGCATGTGTTTCTATCTGTGTGTGTGTGTGTGTGGGGTTGGGAGGGAAATCCAGAATATGCAACATTGTTGGCAGGTTAAAATTTCCGGTGAAAATGATGGTGTCAGCATTTATGAAAATGAGTGCCCAAGTATTCAGCGATGGACCATTCCCCTTCCTCACGCGAGTTCTAAATTTGTTACTGGATTACTGTAGATGAAGTAAGCTACTTTAGATGCCACCTACAGTGAGTAGTAATCATCTGGACTTCCTAAATGCTCCCTGAACACACTCCAGTTTGTTTGGTCCTCACATTTGTAGCCAAGGTAAAGCTTCTCCAAACATGTGTATGAATGAAACTGATCACAAAACTTATTTACTATGATGTTCTGAACAACTGCAACTGCTAGAAAACAAGCTCATTTAGGAAATGGAACTAAAACGTGATCGATGAAAGAGAATCAGTGGTCGCTGGCTTGACACGTTTGGTCATTGTTCTGGTGCTTGCTGAAAGTTATGCTAGTTTTTTTTTTTTTTAAAGCTTATAAATTTCTTAGACTATCTCTTCGGTGTAAGCACACATTAAAGTTCTCTGCTCAAGAGGATCCTTGCAACCTCACGGCCCCTACAAAAATGGAAAGAAAAAGATAGTACTGTTAAATCTAAAGGCAGACCTTGCATGTGGCATCTGTCCATTAGGTTTGGCTCATAGTTTTAAGTCTTTATTTGTCATTGTATTTTTTTTTTCCTAATCACAAGAAGTCAATTACATCTTCTTTAGACTTGTAGAACTGTTTTGTGGGCTTGCGATGCTCTGAAATAAGAGTCAAATTTATTGCTGTCTCTGTTTCAGTTTTATGGCGTGAGGACAATGTGTTTTGGGCCAAATTAGGATTTCGTGAATATTTATAACTTTATTGTTTTACAAAGGAGCTTATTCATCTTTATGATTACATTTAAGGGTACCGTTTCCACTTCTTCTGATACTGTCAAATAGTCTGTCGAAACTCTGCAATTTTGTATAAAAGATTTTGAAACAGTTCTCAGTAACTTCCAAGTGGACATACATGAGTGTTGGGCAGCATGAAGACTTGATATTCGCTATTCCTTATTTCTGATACTGCCACGTCACCCCTTTTATAAATGTACCATGGCATCATCGGTTTAAAATATTTTATTAGACCACCGTAGTGCAAAGCAGAAACTTAGCAGTAATCATCAGGAATTTGACATTTCGCACCTTAAAACATTTTGACCATACAGAACTTTGGTGCAAAAGGCAACCAAGTAACCTGTACAATTACAAGTGTGGTACTCTTCTGTTTCCCTCATTTTTGCTCACTCACTGGAAGTTTTTTGTTTTGTTTGTTTTTTTTAGTGATCGATTGCTCAGACCTGGTTTAGACCGAACTGAACTGACATGGCAAAGAATTCTCTGTTTGTTTCCTGGTTGATACTCTTATGCAATACCGTCAACACAGTTGCTCTTTTTGTATAGATATAAAGGAGAAAAAAATAACTTCCAGAAAAAAAGCCATTGCATGTTTAGTACTGGGGTCAAATGAACTTATGTAACAAAGACGGTAAATCTCTGCCACCCATAATTTGCATAAAATGTTTAATAGCCTACTTTAAGATTAAGATCAAGACTTCTCTGATACTGTATTTAAGTGTTGTAGACTTGATTGTAAGTTTCATTTTACCGCAGCTGCCTCCATTTGAAAAGAGAAGAACAGCTCCTGGTTATTTTCACCTAAAAATTGTGTTTTATGTCATCTGAGTAAGTTTTATTTACGTACCATTTGGTTTTAAGCTCAAGCAATAGCGCTACACCGAGTGTAAGAAAATAAACTATCACTTAACTTTGTCTCATAGTTAAAAACGGGACGTACTTCATCCTTTATTATCTCTTTATTTCACTGGTGTTCTTGCATTAAGCTGGAGTCCCACACGGTTTTAATGATGTTTGGAATGAACAGATGTTTATGATAGGCTCATTTATTCAGCTCTGGGGAAAGGAGGCTGCTCCCCCTCCTCTTCCAGCTTCCAGCTCTGTACTGTCAGAACAGATAAAGGTTCTTCTGTTCTGGACGTTTACCTGGAGAATACTTTACTGTTCAGAGCACACACACACACCACACTGAAGACCAAAGTGATCAACAAAAAACAAACAAAAAAAAAAAGAAGCCACCTGAAGACCCAGCTTAAAACGTCGAGTTTATAATCGGCTGTTAGTGCACTGTTGACAGAAATGGTTTAGAGTAAACCTACTTGGGTGTAGCGTTTGCTCTCAGAGGAAAGCCTGCACTAATAAGCAGGAAAGATGATGAATTGAAGGTTGTTTTTGTTTTTCATGCATAAAACTAGCAGTTGCAACTTCTTTGGAGGTCTCCTTTCTGCAACTGTCTGCAACTTTGTTTTTGGCTCGTATTGTAGTTATATTCTTTTGATTTCTTTAGGATTAAAATTGGATCTTTTTTGTGCGATAAATGCATTTCTAGATCCCTGTTTTAAAAAAAAATCCATGTTTGTTTATAGATCTATGTTTCTAGTCCCCAAATTGCTAACAGCTGCTTTAAGTGAATGTGATCATCAGGACAATCTGGACTGACTTTTTCAACTGAAACCCACATCGGTGTGACTGTGGTTTTTAGGTTTAGTGAAGCAAGATGCTTCATTATACAGTTCCCCGGGCCACTAAGACTTCGATTTTTTTTTTGTTTGTTTGTTTCCGTTGTTTCATATGCCAGTGAAGGCTGCTGAAGAGACATGTTCACTGATTGACACCTGTACGTGAGTGGCAGTGCATGTGTGACTTCCACTGAATACTCCAAAGTGTATGACAGCATGATAGATGTGACAGTCACATTCGCAACCAAACAATGTAAGTCATTTGGTTTAATGCCATATGTGCAAATCATGCTGTCATGCCTTTCCTTCCACATCTTTTTCTTTAAGGATTGTAATCCCATTTCAGATGAAAGAATGCTATTAATCAGTGGAATTTGACTCTTGTATAAATAAGTATTTTTCATATTTATGTTGAAAGGGACATGTTTAGTTTGCCAGAGTATTGCATCATATAGACTTTTTGAATTTCTAAGAGAAAACTATGTTAAAGGGGAACTGAATTATTGATAAATGGATTGATTTGCATGATGTGGAAAATAAAGATTTATCTATAAAATTGTTAAATGTAGTACTTTTTCAACTTAATAATATTTATTGAGTATTAAGAATGAATTGATTTCCCTTTGGGGATAAATAAAGTATTTTTGAATTTGAAATTGAATTAAAGTCTTCTTATTTTTCCCTTGGAACCTTCTTGCTGTGTGAATAGTTATATACATGACTGTATTTAAACTCTGAACTCTAGATTTTTGTGCGGTGCCCCGTTTAGGATTAACCCATGCCTATATTTCAAATAATAAGCACAGCATTTGGAACAAACCTGACTACTTACAAAAAAAAAAAACCAGAAACCATTAAATTTGTCATCACTGATCTTATTTATGATTTGTTATTGCAACTGTAATGTTCTCACATACGGACAGACATTTCCAGTGCTTGTTCTCGCAAGAGTTCTTCAATAGTACCTTGATATCTGTGATCACTCACGTCACAGTTTTGGGAAAAGGCAAAGCTGGGAGTTCCTGTCACATAGCAGCAGTATAAGCCACACATGAAAGGGTATGCTGCAGCGGTAGAGCTGAGACTTACCAGGATAGCCCACTGGACACTTGGAACTGTGGTGAACTGGCAAGTACAATTTCATTTTAAGCAGCTAACCCTTTGACTATTCCATTTTTAACTCTTAAATAGTCATGCATATTAATGGTCTGCAACTTTAACTGAATTCAAGAATTATTAGAGAAATATGCAAGATTATGAGCCTCTAAAGCTAAAAAATGTGCATGTTGACTTTTGATTAATTAGGTTTTAAAGAAACAATGCAAAGAAACAAATTATAAGGAAACATTTTTAATTGTTTCATGTTAGTTTCAGATGTGTATTTTGTGGGGGAAAGTGTACTTTGACTTTAGTTGCTTTTAACTTTTTAGTGCAAAGATAGCAACAGGCATGAAGAGGTACACACATAAATGTTTGAACTGATGACAAGAGTTGGACCTATCGTCATCAGTTATCACTGAATTGCATCGTCCTACATAGTTCAGTTTATGTATAAAGTATTACATAACATATATATATATATAAAGTATGTTTTGTATTGTGACTTTTTTGTTAAAGATGTGTTTTTGATCTTTGTAATTGTGTTTGCTTTTTAAAGATGGAATTTGTGTGAAAAGATAAAATTTTCTAGATTTTTCTCTTCTACACATTTTATATTTCTCTAAAAGCACCAAGTGATGACATTTTTTTTTTTGGATAATATATGATGATTGTGGCTTTAATTAGTACAGCCTGAATCACTTTGATTCTGTGTCAATTCACACTGCAGGCAAAAGCAACCCCCCCACCCCCTCATATCTGTTTTTCTTTTTCCTGTCTGAATAGCTCAAATGAGATGAAATCAGATTTTTTTTTTTTTTTAAATCAGACCTGGATCACTTTCACATGTGATGTTAAATCAGAAACGTATCCGATGTTTTCCAGTGCAACTTCAGTCTGAACTGTCAGGCCACATCTCATCAGTGTTTGATGTCAACTTAATTTTAAGTGATTAATCTCACAAGCTGTAAAGCCGGTCACATCACAGTCCTCCACTCTTTGCTCAAATTCTTAATCCACACAGTCCATACAGATGTGGGAATCATCGCTCTGCTATTGGCCCATGTTACACATTTGCTCTCCCCTTCCTTTGGTTTCTTCTCCTTATAATTAGTTTATGAATTTGTCGAGTTCCACTGTGCAAAAACTTCAAGATTTCACAGTGGCCTCCTGCTGCTGCATCTTTGTTAACATTCATATACCTGTCAGGCTGCGTGTGACGTCACTTTGTCTTGGTGCGCATGTGGGTCACTTCAAAAGAGACACCTGTTCACAACGCAGTCTGATATAAAACGCAGCTAAAATACTAATAATAACGCGAACAACCACACACACAAAAAAGAAAAAAATCGTATTGTGGCGACAAATCTGAATTTCCCTGCAGTGTGAAGGTAGCCTTGGATACCTGGACTGGTGACAGTCCACTGGCTCTTCCTCTGTCAATGCGGATGAACATTGCCACCAAGTGGTCAGAAGTATGACATCCCAACATATACAGCAGATGCAACTTCTTCTTCAGTAAAATCACCAATCAAGTTTAAAATGCTAATCGTTCACTTTTAAAAGTAAAAATAATGTTTTTTTTCTTCTATTTTTCAGATGACTATTGATCATAATCAACCTGCCCTTCAACTCTTTTGCCGTCCACTCCACCAAAGCCTCTCGGGTCCAACACCACTGCAGACTGGTCTACCATGGGTACTGTGAAGAAGGGGCAGCACTGCTTCTGTGTTTGTTCCCCGTATAAAATCCTTGGAATATAATTGAACAGTGATTTCCAGTTTTGACTGTCGTGCAACCGCTTAGCTCTGCAAAAGATCTCAACAATCTTTTTCCAAAACAGTAAATTGTTAGCTAAATTAAAATTTGAGTAAAGAAAGTCTTTTTTTTCCAAAAAGTATATGTAGATTTTTGATTTGACATAAAATATGATAACCTTTTTCACATTTTTCTCACATTTTTAGGCGACTTTAACAAGGAGCTATCTGTGTCATCTGGCGGTCAGAGGAAGCAGCATGATTTTAGTTTTCTTTCAAGACAAGAAGGAAACTTCACAGACTCACCTTTTAACAGGACATTCATGATGCCTGCAAAGGAGTTTGATCCATTAGGAAGATATACTCTCTGGCAGGTAACAACTCCAGTTCCAACTTTCTTTCTTTCTGATCCCGCAGTGGGCACATCAGTGCTGACTGCACCCCACTACGATGGGGAAGTCCAGGCTGAGAGACACCTGCAGTCCTCCAGGTCACAATAACCACACCTGTCTCTTGTGTGAAATTAGAAAACCTTCTTTAAAAATAAATTGAGAAACGAGTTATATTATGATGAGTTAACTTAATTGTTCTGTTGCACTTTTGTCCATCTTCAGGTCATCATGATTGTCTTCTTTTCTGGATCCCTTTCTCTGGTCACTGTTGTCGGCAACATCCTTGTGTTCGTGTCATTCAAGATAAATAAGGCGCTGAAGACAGTGAACAACTACTACTTGCTTAGCTTGGCATTTGCTGACTTGACTATTGGCATTTTGTCTATGAACCTGTACACCACCTACATAGTCATGGACCAGTGGGCCCTGGGACCAGTGGTTTGTGACCTCTGGCTGACAGTAGACTATGTAGCCAGTAATGCGTCAGTCATGAACTTGCTCGTCATCAGCTTTGACAGGTAGCAGAATGGGCACATTTTCTTCCTTTCTTTATCATGTTTTCTATTTTCTTATCGTACCTGGAAACTCAGGAGGCTGAGAAGGTGACACCCAATCCCCCGGTAAATAAGGCAAAAAGTCCATCACATAAACAATTTTTGCCCAATAATGCTTTTTAATTTTTTTTTTTTTCAAAAAATGACAACCAATGGAAACAACAGGTTGCCCCTTCAATATAGACGTAAAGTTTAAATATGAAATTACTAACAAAATAATGAAGGTTATAGAAAACTCAAAAAAATATCATTTGTCATAAAAACTGTGGTTTTACGAAATATTTTTCATATTTGGATCAGTGAAAGGTCAATAAAATGGTCCAATTTTACATTTTTACAAATAGAATAAAGGTTTTACAAATCACAAATTGTGTTTTTGATAGTCTTTACTATCTAAAAGCTAACTCACTGCAAGTTTGAGCAGTCTCAGTATTTTGACCTGGACCTGGTCTAAGGCCCCATTGCTCCTAAATGCAGAGGAATAATTTGCCACTAATTCATAAGGTAGCCATACCAAAATCCTTCACGTTGAACTGGCTGATCAATAGTTAACCTTAACACACAATTCACTGATGCAGACAAGTATTAGATGAAACAGATCATAACACAGATGAGCAACTTCTGACTTACAGTGCAACTTAAGGTAAAGTTAGATAGCGTATTATATCATTAGAGGCTTACCTCAAAACTAATAATTCCCCCCACCTACCCCCTCCACCCCTCCTTGGGAGGAAAATAGCCCAGCCTCAAACTTGCAATGTTTTTTTTTTCATATTAACCAAACATTAATAATAACATGATTAAACAAGCATTTAATTAACACTCACACAAACTCAGATCTACTCAAGTGAAGTTGATAGCATGTTCTAATTTAAAATAGTGAGTTTCAACAAAAAGTGACTAATCAGCAGTATGTCTTCTACACTCATAGGTTTATGTATATTGTTGCTTACTTTTCTCTTATCCTCTCCAAGGTACTTCTCTGTGACCAGACCTCTGTCCTACCGGGCCAAACGTACAACCAAACGAGCTATGACCATGATTGGATTAGCTTGGTCAATTTCATTCATACTTTGGGCCCCGGCCATATTATTTTGGCAGTACATTGTGGGTGAGCGGACGGTCCAGCCAAATGAGTGCTACATTCAGTTCTTGTCTGAGCCCATCATCACCTTCTGCACCGCCATTGCAGCATTCTACTTGCCAGTAACTATTATGGCAATTCTTTTTTGGAAGATTTATCAGGAGACAAAGAAACGGGCTAAAGATGTACAAAGCCTGAAGGGATCTGGAGCTTGTACCAATCCAAGCCAGGCCCAGAATCAAGAAAGTGACAGTGGAAGGAAGAGTGGAAAAGGTCCAAAAGGTGCAATAACTAATCAGAGAAATTCAACAGCCACGCTCTGCCTAATAAGCTCCCAAAGCCGCAGTAGCTATGAACTATTTTATAAGGTTGGTGCTTCAAGGAACAAAGCAGGCTCAGAGGTAGAGCACGATCTCGCAGAGCGATCAAAGCTTTCAACAGGTTGGACCCGATTACGTTTTTTTGTGTGTGTTTGTTCTCTGTAATAATGTCACTGATATACAGGAGTTTTAATTCTATCTATCTATCTATCTATCTATCTATCTATCTATCTATCTATCTATCTATCTATCTATCTATCTATCTA
>JAOWBL010002710.1:0-13258 GCA_028564865.1 Zenarchopterus dispar | reverse complement strand
CTCATATGATTCAATATCTGATTTCACATCAGACATAGGATTTTAGAAGAAAACTATTTTAAAAACTGAAAGCAGACTTGAATTTCTTTTTCTGATCCATTTTAAACCATGATTTGTCAACATTCAAACAGAGAAATGGCACTGAATGTCCATGAGTTAATCAATAATGTGTAGCAGCTGGAATTACTGTTTTAGAGAGAAAAATTTGAGCAGGAAATCTAACAGTGGAATAATAAGTGTTTTATTGCAATTTTCTCATTATCAAGGGCATATATTCACAATAGTTTTTACCTTAAGCACACATATGAGATTTCATTTTTTGTGAGATTTCTTATGCATGTACTTTTTGACATACTATTAGGGAGGCTAAGTTAGATCAGTTAAAATTTCATGGGGAGAAAAATGCTGATGAGGGAAACATTTAATTCTAGTGCTCATCTCAAGAGTATTGGCATCAGGCACTGTTGTAAATTTTTTTACTGCAATAATTCTGTTTGTTATCATAAATTAAAAGTGAATTATTTTTCTGAACTCTTTTTTTTAAACTCTGCTTCATGTCTTGGTTAAAGATGCCTTGCGGTTTTTCAGCAGACACTTGAAAGCATTGCCTCTTCAAACTTTAATGCTTAAGTGCACTTCTCGTCTCGAGAAACGGAGATTCAGAAATTCAGAAATGCCCCCTTGTGTATAATTTTTTTTCTTTGGGTGGTGGGGGGACAGGAGTCTCAGCTGAAGGCGCTGAAGGACACGGTTCACATCTGCTTCTCAGCCGTCCTGCACAACCAGCCCAGCAGCAGTCACAGATTTCCAGCATCCCCCGCCCACTTGTTCAGATACTCATCCCTCCTCAACAGCTCCAGAGTCACCTTTCAACAGCCACATGCCAAGGTAATTCTGGATTCAACAGTGTCACCTGATTTCTTTTTTCCTTTTTTTTTTTTTTTTTAAAGATGACCTGGCTCTTTACAAAAAACAATCTAAGCTTTTGTTATTCAATGTGTTGGCATAAAATTACATTTTCAAAGTTTAAATATATGATATATCTACTGTAGATGAGATCTTCTTGTCCTTGTACTAACAGAGTGGTAACACCGTAAGATGTCAACTTTTATTGAGCCTAGAGGTCTCATACACAGACATCTATATTGAGCAAATATATAGTCTGAAGAGGTAAATGGAATAAGATGATCATAAACTGTTCACCTGTCACAGCAGTTCAACTTATAAGAATGTATTAACACTTGATTTAAATGCTGAAGATATTTATAGTGAAATAGAGTAATTTCAAATCTAAATTGTCCCCAATTTTAAGCATGATCTCTGGTTTAAACAACAAGCTTCATGCTTAAACAAACGGTGCACTTGTGATGCCTTTAATCAAACAGTAAGCAAAACTAAAAAAAAAAAAGTGTCTGATGTCCTGGGAATGTAAATGGTTTGAATGTGGAAAAAAACAGCAAAAAGAAAAAGTGCAACTGAGAAAGATGCCATTCTTTCAAGATTTTATTTTCTTACATATTCTGGGGTTTGGTTCAAAGATTTTGAAGTTTAATTGTACGATTGAGTTTTTTCATACATTGAATTGATGCCATGCATATGATGTTCTTAATTAATCAGCTCCAACTCCAACATCACCCTCTCTCATAGAAAAATGAAACCAAAAGGTAAACACACAACCAACGAGTTTCACATGATTTCATGAAAGATACTTCTGAAAATCAACACCCCCTGAACATTTTAGTGGTAAATTGCTTCCATCTCAATGCAGTGAAGGTAAATGTCAGCATCGAGCCAATGGCGATACTACCGAGGCTTTAACCTCCACACCTACAGGGGGAACCCCTCAGCTAAAGAAAATTACAGAAGGGCCTTTAAAGAAAATAAATAATTAATTAATATTACTTAGAAAATGCCTTAGTCTCACTGAGATAAACATGTGAATAGTTCTGGGGTACATTATAGAAGTAAACAGCTTGTTTTTTTTGTTTGTTTGTTTTAAACTAGCTGTTAAAAAAACATGAGCTGTTGGTGTAGTTTAGACCAACTGTCACTTAAAACTATTTTAAGGTTCCTAAACCTCATTTTGTTTTACTGTTTTTAAGTGTTGCCACTTGGATGATTGTTTTAAAGACATCATGTACTCATCCCGACACACATTCATACAGCACTGTCTTAGTTTATAGCGAGACAAACAGATATCTTTTTCTACTGAGTCTATAAAGTGCTTTTTCTATCACACACAAAATCAGACACCAATGAAAGCATTAGAAGCACTTTCACATATGGACTCAGAAGCCAGGAATCTAACAGCTGGCTTTCATGCTGGCCGACGACTGCTCTGCCTCCAGCCAAAGGCCACACAGTTCTACAAACTTATTTGGCATAGTTTTTATACTGAATCCCCTTCCTGACACAGCCCTGTCCATTCATCCAGGCTTAGTGGCTTGTGACCACCTCGAGGCGCGTTTCCATTAGCTGGAGTTCCGGGTAGATTTTTCAGGGCCGGATTGTTGGCATGTGTCTCTATTACCAGGAACGCCCTGAAAAAGTGACCTTCTAGAAACTTTATGGATTAAAAAAGAAAAAAAAAAAAACACCCCAGTAGTAGAAGAAGTACTCAGGTTGGCCAACAGGAACCCCCTAGTGGGGGGTCTCTGCTTATCAGGATTTCTTAATTACGTTAATCAGTCTCACGTTAACATAAATCATGTGACCACAACTTATTTGAACCATTTGGACCAGAGATATTTTGCTACAAGTACATTTGATGAAATTGGAAATCGGTCAGGTCTTGTTGGCAAATTATACCAATATAGAGGTCCGGTGGGATTTTTTTCTTTTAATCTCAATTGCTATGGGGGTAGTGTACGTTTAAAAAAAAATGAAAATAACATCCATTGTTTACATCTTTTTTTGTTCTTTATTTCATCTCCTTGTATGCTGCTGGTCTTTTGCGAACAGCAAACAATGCATATTAGCACCACCCTGTGGTCAGCTGTTCTATTTTCAGTCAATCGTTCTTGTATGGTGCTACAGTGTAATAGAGCCACACCAGCTGATGGTGCTCAGAATACGATCGACTCCGTTAGATGTTTAAGTCTGGTGGATTTACTAACTCCTACTAGTGGGGCAATTTAGGCCTGAGTTTCATGCCTAAGGATATTTAGGAACAGGATGGAGCTGGGGATCGATCCGGCACCCTTCCATTTGGGAGGGAATTGACTCTGTGGGATGTCATTGTGGTAATCACAGTTGTTTGTTTTTTTGTGTGTTTTTTTTGTTTGGTTTTACTTCTTCCCAAATCAGCCTCATCCATTCCAGTCTTCAAAGAATAATGCAGAATAAATAAATACGCTCAAGAATTCCAAAGCCCTTTCATGTCAGGGCAAGCCCACTGGACATTTTGACTTGCCACTTCGAAAACATGTAATTAATACCATTAACAATGGTTCTGTTGCATTTAAGTAAGTCATTAAGCTACACCAAAGACACAACATGCAAAAGAATAGTTCCCTAAAAAAAATAGAGGTAAACAGACAGAGACAGTATTTATGTGTGTTTCCTGCTCTCATATGTCCAAGTATTGGCAGTGAAAAAGCCTGTAGCACTTAAAAAACAGCAGCCTCTGAGCAAAGTGCTTCATAAATAAAGTTGACTTGGCTTCCTCTAAACGCTGCAGTGATGATGTCTTCGGATTACAATAAAATAAGCTCACTCTGTTCCAAGTGAAAGAGAGATAAGTAGGATTTGGGATATGGCTCTGTTTTGGTTTAATAAAATGTTCCATCAAATTTTCCAGATAAAATAAAGGAGGTGGCTTTTTTAACTCTGTCAAACTGAAATTCACTTCAGACTGAAACACTCCGCTTGGTCACATCTTGGAATATAACTCGATGCCAGCCTATTCACCTCACTGCACTTCAGAGCCCACATATGCACACATGCACACTCAGCCTTATGAATTTAAGCGTTAGCCGATTATTACCTCTTGTTCAAGTGGCTATTTGTCAATCTGATGCCCTGAGTATCACTTTGTAGAGAGAAGTAACCCAAAATATGATTACTGCCAAGACAAAAAAAAAAAAAGTTAGGCAAACACGACTGCAGAGGTTGTTCAGAATAATAGCATTTCTAAATCTAGCTGCAGTCTAGGAATTTATGATGGTCTGTGTAGTCTTTGATGCTAAAGCTTTGATTATAGTAGGGCATTATGGGAGTTTTAGTATATTTTTGCCGAATGAAAATTATTAGCTCAATGTGACACCATTTTTGTTGGGAACTTATTAAAAGTCAAGGTCGCAACAGACTCGACTGAGGGCTCAGGATTTAATCCCTTTTACAAGTAAAAGAAGGTGACTGCCAAGAGGATTTATCATAGAAGCAGGATTATGTATTCAGTCTCGATATTGCCTTTTGTTTTCCCTGCAAAACTCTTTGACATTTCAACTTAATATCAAGTGTCAAAGTTCCACCCTAACCATCCAGTTTCCCTCATCAAGGACAACCAGTACAGACTGATATGAAGCAACATGTCTGAAAGTATTTCTGTGACTCTGTAGACCTGAAAAAACTAATGAAGCAGAATGTACATGTCGCTTTTGTTTCAAGAAAATGAAGTCCTTCTCAGTGTTTATTTTTCCTTCCACCAAGCAGTCGTGTCACTCCCAATCAAAGACTACATTGGTTGTGATTTCTGAAAAGCAATCTCTGCAGTCGCTTTTAAATCATCGAGCTGGCCAGGCTGCGCCTTCTTATCCACTGCGATGCCGGTGAGCAATTTTGGTTTCAAGAGCCTCTTGTCCCCTCAAAGCAGCAAAAACCTACTGTGTGTCTCCTTCGTGGTTGCTAAAATTTGACATGCCACTCAGAGTATTTTTATTTTCTTTTTCAGAGTTTTTTTGTGTGTGTGTGTTTTCCATGCTGATACCCCCCACCTCTCTTGGTGCCTTCACTGTTCCTCTACCATGGCATCATATGAAACAGTCATTTAACTCTCATGTACATTGTTATCTGTGGTGATCCCATTGTACTGTAGCATCCTCCTTTCACTGTTCGAGCCAGATAAAGCAAACATCTTACAAAAAAAGGAACAAGTGAAGGGAACTCAAGGAAGGCATGATTTTTTTTTCTATGCTAACAGGATCATTACTCTTTGCTTCATTAGCATACAGATAGGAGCTCTTCACTCGTGAGCAGTTGCTACTTTGGCAATTGGCCTGTTAAATTTGAGCAAGCCCTTTTTGTAAAAAGTGACTGTGGTGCTCCATCTGTCCACTTTGCATGTGCATGTGGAGGTGGGTCAGATCTCATTTAAATCACTGCCAAATTTATCTCCAATTAAACAAATTAAGTAGATCTGAAAACAAGTAATAGAAAAAAAGAACATAACACAGCAACACTTACTTAGCATAAAAGATTCAGACAATGTACAGTGGAGGTGACTAATGGCTACAATCGCAATGACATGTTCATTGTCATAATGAAAGCCATCTGTGGACACATGAGTTATTGTTAGATTCTGTACTCTGTTTTTTGCCATTTAGTTTTCAGATGAGATCAATCATTTTAACCTTGCTTTCAATTAAAAAAATAAATAAATTAACCAAACAAAGCTTGTTCTGCATGCTGTGTTAGACCTCCTTGCAGCAAAAGGCATGGGACTTGTGCGCTATTAATACACTGCTAATCATATGCTAATTATTGTTGATGATCAAAAGGCAATTATTTTTCACACAGCAGGGTTCAGCAGAACTACTACAAATGTAACAACTGCTCCACTGCTTTTAAAATATGGAGGAAGTCTTTATTCACCAACTGTGTGATTTAAAAAAAAAAGAAACAAACAAACGTATATTTATGTTTCATGAGCAAACTCAAAGTGAAATCTGTTTTGTGCTTTGAAATCCAAAGTTGATAAGTGCTGGGGTGTTTCTTCAAACTTTCAGTAAAACCACTCAGAGATTCAAGCTCATATTTTGAGTTAGCATAATGGGCTTTAAGCTTGGGTAAACGCTATAGATAAAACTCTCCCAGACTCACATACACACACGCGCATAAAACTTGTCTTGCTGATAGAAGATTCATTAATGTGAGGATGCAGAGATCAGCAACACTGGAATGAAAGTTGCTTCATTTCTACCAGTCTTAGAGAGATAACCAATTTCTGTGGTTCAATAGTGGCAATTCTCATCAAAGTAATGGAATATGATGTCTTATATGCTCAGTGCAGCGTGCCAGAGGGGAACTCAGCCGTTTCATTGCCCTGGTCTCAGCACTTATCATTGTTTCCTTCAACATGCAAATAATTGGAATATTCAGAAATAGGTAGTTGGTATTTTTAGGAGAGTCTCAATAATTGTTCTTTCATTAAGGAAAAAAAAAAAGGTCAGTTTATGTATAAGTTAAGATTTGTCAAATAAACACATTCAAAGCTTGCATCATTTGTGACTTAATGGCGAACTCACAGAGGTCTGCATTGTGAGAAATGAAACCAATTATTGAGCCAATGCCATATTTTTTTCATCTTCTTAACAATGGAATACAATTTTCTTAAACTCTTGATTAGATATTCTCAGTAGATGATACCAGGTTTATGCTGAACTATTATCACAAGGGAAAATGTGTAAAGGCCTTCCCTTCTAAGATTCTATACAGGATTTTTTTCTGACACTGGAGCTCTGAAATAGTTAGAAAATAGTTACTTGTTTAAGTAAAAGCAAGTCCACTGCTGCTGCCTAGGAGGATGTAGCTACACCTGACACAGTAGGAATTGGGTTTGACAGTGACAGGTTAAGATTGCCTCCGTTCATCTTGCTACTATCTTACTTTTTTGCTCCCGGGAGACCACTGCTGACCCAGTTTAACCTCACCCATGTGTGGACAAGTGGCTGAAGCACACAGAGTGACTCTCTTAAAGAAGTAAAATGTCTTACTCTTTTAATGTCTGGTCTCATACAACACTATAGAAAAAAGAATATCTGATCAAACCACAAGAAGCACAGGTGTCATTGAGGTGTTGAGTAAAAAAAAAGCAAAAACAAACAAAAAGAAAATTTCTCAATATTCATGTCTAAATTTAAAAATAAATTTTAAAAAGTACTGCTTTCCATTTCAAAAATATGTAACTCAAATCAAAAATGGGAAAAAAACCTCACATTTAGCTTTAATTAATTAATTAACATTTTATTTGTGACAGGAAGACTGAAACAGAAGTTATCACTTGTCCATGCAGATGCGTGTTTGTCGTGTTTATTGGTTATACTTTCAAAGATGCATAAAGCTTTCTCGATCATCTTGTCCATATATACAGTACAACATTTCCTTTACTGTGAAATAACTTAATTTATAAAGTCCAATAATAATCTGCCTCTGGATAGTGGGATTTCATAAAATCAGCCACCACAAGATTACTGAGGTAGATCACCACGGTAACAAACACTGAACATATTTAACCTGCTCAGGAGGAATTTATGTTTCAAATTCATTTCTTAGTAAAAAAGAAATATCCTTTCATTCATTTTACATGCATGATAATATCCCAGATCAAACATTAAAATTGAAAAATTCAAACAATACCAGGAAGGAGTATTAAATTCATATCTGCCATTGTAACAAAATTTAAAGTGTTTCTTGTTAAATAAAATTAGAAATGTAAAATAACTGACTAAAATTAGAGATTTAAGCATCATTTTTAAAGTTGGTCATTATACAATATTTGTTATAGAAATTGTGGAGACAAATTGTTAGTATTTAGTGGACATAAATAGTGTCCACATATGGTATTACATTTTAACTAGTTTTTAAATACTGAGATCAGTCTGTTTACAGTACAAGTCATGCCACCACATTGCATTTGATACAAATAAATAAACTCATTTTAAGCAAAATTAAATTAATCCACAGTTATAGAGCAAAATCTAAAATTTAGGAGTCACAAATGTAGACTGTTTAGGAACAATGTCTATTCATTTGTAGCTTGTTATGTTCAAATTTAAACTGAACACAGCTCTTTCTTTCTGTGCAGGACATCTCCAAAGTTCAGAGAATTGCCACGGCCAGTAAATCACCCATGAACACTGGAGTAATGAGGAGAGAGAGCGGTGGAGTTAAAGAGTGCCAGATGGAAAAGGTGAGCCTTTGGAGTAATTAAGGTGTAATCGCCTATGTGACCTGAGGGTTCATATTCATGAGCTTCATCTGTTCACTAAATTCATGGTCAAGTCCCTCAGTAGGAATCAGATTAGCCTCTTTTACTCAAAGTGTCTCCATTAAGTTCATAAATAGTGGAAGAAAAAAAAAATAAAGATTTACAGCTGGTTTCAACTTGGTGATACATTTTTCAGTTAAGAGCGTTTTCCGTGACAGCCATTGTCACAAAGAGTGATTCCAGCATTGACTTAAAACTGTGGTTACTGCGGTTGCAGGGAATATAAAATGTCCACATTCACACTTACCGTACTTCAAAGGACTTCGGTGACACTTTAAAAGCTGCTATTGAGGAAAGAGAGAGAGAAGCAGTCACTGACCTTTACTTTTCAGATCCTTCTTGGAGGACTCGTGTACCTTACAGCTTCAGTCTTAATATATGTGATTGAAAGGAATCGGTTATCAAGGAATACTGAAAGAAATGCCTCCACCAAAATCAAGAGGATCTAAAGAAATCAGAAGCAAATGTGATCCATAAGGACTTTGAACAAGTGGTTGTCAAGAGAGCTATTACAGATATAAGTCGGAAGGGAACAGAAATCAGGGAAATGTTGAGGGATGTCACCCAGAGATGAAATGGCTTAGTGTGTACACTCCGTCAAAAAGATTATTCCATAATGAAGTTGTGCCAAAAACAATGTAGAGTGGTGTCCTGTAACTGATTATACGAAATGTCAGGACATAAGAATCCTGCTGTGAGAAAGAGGCACATGCTGACACAGATAAGAGGAGACATATTTTAAACAGCGACTAAATATTGCATCTGCTTGCCAGCACCAGCACACCTCCTCTTGTTCTGTCTCTCGCCAGGGCGGAAATGAGGGAAGACAGTTTGTTTGAGCATCTATAGCTTGCAGCCTATGCTTCAGTTTCAAAATAAAATGTGATAGGTGCACCGGTATTGAAAGAATTATTTCTTTATAACTGACAGGATTTTATTAGAGTTGAGTTTCGCGGTGGTGTGAAGCATCTGGTGTCTGCTTCTCCGTACATGTAATTAAATTAATCTGAAAACTCATGTGTACTGCAGGTGCTTCAAGCAAGTACTCCTCTATTTACTAATCTAATAAAATGTGGAGTAATTTTTGGATGTGGAGTATCAATAAAGCCACCATTAGAACCGTTTGGACATTTGGATTTTGACTTTCTTTCTATCTGAAGATAATACATTTAAACAGTGAATTGCGACACTAAATGAAATAAATATGTTTTTACTACATATTCTGTATTAATCATACCTTTATATTCCTTTTTAGTACAGAGCTGTGCACAGTTTGCAGTTATTGCACTGTGTGGGGTAAGTTGATACCTGGAAATGATACCAAATAAAAACAAACCTGACTTAATTATGAACATTAAATGCAGTTGCGTTTTTCATAGTCCGAACCATGTTCATCTAAAAAGACTAATTTAACATCCTTATTTTAGTAATTATATTCAGAGGTACAGTTCTGGCAAAGGTAAACTGCTTGGCCTGTGCTGCAGGCGTTATGGGCTCATTTATTGCATCTCACACACTCCACCGGGTGTCCTTTGGGAGGCTGTTCTAGTATGGCTCCAAGCAGACTAGGGAGAAGCACCGCTGTTCGTCTGACAGCATGTCTAATGTTTTTTTTTTCTTTTGTTTTTATTATTCTTTGCAGATCCCCATTTTGACTGCCCACTTTGCTTTCTTTTCCTTTAAAACACATTTTTGCTGAAGTGCACCTTTTTTTTGCAATTTCTAGTACCTGCTTCACTGATGTGTCAGTTAGAATTGCTGTTTTGCACTTCTTTCTTCTTTTGCAAGATTTTTTTATTCTGAGGAGCAGCTTTTGGATAGATTCTCTGCAGCAGGTAGATTTGTGACAACACAGATAGCTGTGAAAAGCTGAACACATCCTGAAGTATGGACTGGATAAGTGGGCTTGCATCTGAGTTTAAGGGTGGCGTTGATGCTAGGATCTAGCATGGGAATACTTAGTAAGGGTTGCGTAATATATGCACCATTCCTTTGTTGTAACTTCTTATTGATTAGTTTTGCAGCTTCACCTGCCTCACTGCCTTTAACAAAATGTCAGATGTACTGCAATTCTGTCTTTTTCATTTGGAATTTCTAAAAAAATTCCTTTCTTCTCTCTCCTGAGTTTCTTTCATCCTCCCTCCTGCCTCCATCCCTTTTTTCTTCCTTCCCTCTTTGGACATTCATCTTTCACTCATTCCTCTTTTTCATCTTTCCTTCAAAACACCACAATTGCAAAGTACAGTTAGGTCCAGAAGTGTTTGGACAGTAACAGAACAAATGACTTAGTCTTTATAAATGACCACAATGCAGTTGAAATAAATCAATCAAGATATGCAAAAAGTGAAGAACTCCATCTTTAATTTGCAGGATTAAAAAGCTATAAGGCACTTACCACTTCAGAGTCATAGCCATTTGAAGCAAAGTGCCTTCATTTTCAAGGGCTCAAGGACAATTGACTGAAATAAAAGGCAGTTATTTGCCAGGTGTGGCCCATTCCTTTGTTACCTCAAGACAAATGAAGCAGATAAAAGGTCTACAGTTGATATCAGGCATTGAGTTGGCATTTGGCAGCTGTTCGACCAGAACTACCAGGTCCAAGGAGATCTGAATGTAAGGGAAGGGGGCCGTCATTAGGTTGCAAAAACAACATAAAAAAGATTGAAATACTTCAAGTGTTGCCAAATCAACAGTTTTTTGAAAAATAAAATACAGCCATAGTGACCTTAACAACATCAAAAGACCAGGATAACCACAGAAGATGATTGCAGAAGAAAAGCACTTTCACAACAGCAACAGAAGTCAAGAAAACTCTGACGAAGGTAGGTGTGTCATGTTGTCATCTATGATCAAAAGATAGCTTCATGAATATGAATGAATATAAGTATGAATATGAATACTAAAGGTTTACAACAGGACACAAACTACTTGTAGCACACAAGAAACAGGAAATCCAATTTAGACTTTACCAGAAAACATCTATTTAAAAAAAAAAAAAATCCTCTCATATTCTGGAATCAGAGCATGAGGTAAGATAAGGTTACCTTATCATGAGATAAGGCAAAGTATGGAGAAGTAAATAAGGGAACAGCTTGTGATTGAAAGCATATCAGATCATGTATGAAACATGGTGTTATGCATGCAGTGTTATGCAATAGACATGTGTGGCTGCCACTGGAACAGGCTCATTGGTGTGAATGGATTATTGAGCTGCTGACAGAAATACTCAGATGAAATTTGAGCTGTTAAAGACTTTATTATCTGCTCACATTCAGCCAAATGATACAAAACTGTTAGGGTGGCACTTCAAGGTGCAGCTTCATTGTGTTTACAAATGTCAAGATTTTCAGAAGGTGAAGAAATTGAATATTCTTTTATGATAAACTCAGACGCTGATCTCAACTCAATAGAGGAGCTATTTTAGCTACTGAAGCCAAAGCTGAAGGCAAAAAGGCCCACAAACAAGCAGCGACTGAAGATGGCCACAGTGCAGGTCTGGCAAGCATCTCCAGGAAAGAAACTCAGATTTTACTTGTGTCCGTAGACTTTGGATTTCAGGCCTTCACTGGCTACTCAGGATCTTTATTTAAGTGTTAAAAATTATGGTTGTATTTATAACTGCATAACTGTGTACAAACACTTCTGAGTCCTTGAAAACAAAAGGTCCATTGCTAAACATGACTATTTCCTGAATACAAAAAGCCATGTTTTAGTGAAATATAATTTTAATACAGGTGAAAGTCTGACATTTTCATTATTTTGTTCATATCCATTGCAATGATTTATAAAGCCAAAAATCATAAAAGCTTTCTCATTTTACAAATATTTCAAGACCTAGCTGTATTTATGAATAATTGGGGAAACTATAACTTTTGTCACGCTGTGAGCACTGAATGTGATGTAGCCGGTGAATCCAAAGTAATCAAAATCTATTTTCCAGCTGTTTTTGCCACAGCTAGACTGAGCTGAATTCACGTTGTATACCGGAGCATGCTGACGTGCTCATTTTATCTCAACAAAAACCAGTAGCTAGAGTTACGTTATTAATGTCGCAGGTGGCTTTTGAATTTTAACATTTAAGGTTTAGCTTACAACTTCTGGCTCTGCTACTGTAGTTAAACTTATTTTCCTTTGTTTAAACAAAGCTGTTAATGTCTGGTACATTCATGTAAATAATAAAGATTAATAGATAACTGATCTTTAATTTTCTCGATGATCGACAACAGTACATTCTAAAAATGCCCATCTCTAGTTATACCATATAAATGGCATTGTCTATACTGGCCCTAATGCTACAATAAATCATTTATTAAGAAATGCATACATTTTTCATTCAGTATATAAACTATATTGACATTTTATTTATATAGACCATATTGAAACAGAAATTTAGAGAAAAATGTCAACTTATCAATTTATCGTTAATCAATTAACAAGGTCAACCAACTTATGATTAATGAATTAATTGATCATTTGCATATTTAATGGGAATGTAAGTAGTACTATGAACAAAAACCTGGAGGTATATTTTTCAAATAATTGAACTATTTGGCAACAGGTCAGTGAAATGACTGGGTGAAGTAGCCTCTCAAAAGTAAAGATGCCGATAGCTGAGCCTCAATGAGCAGAAGTTCACCAATCCGAAAAAAAAAAAAAAACTTTCAGAATAGGTTAATTCTGAAAGTGTAAAGTTCAGTGTAAATCTCAGTGCAAATTTCTGAAGACTTTGAACTCAGTTAACTGCCTTTCACAAACGCAGTTTAAAATTTAAAAACTAGATGTGAGTATAACCCAGAAACACCACTGTTCTCTCTGGGCTGAAGCTAATTTAAAATGGACTGAGGCAAAAAGCAAAACTGTCCAGCGGTCAGACAAATCCAAATTCTCTTTGGAAGCCATGACCACCATGTAACCTGGAACAAAGAAGAGAAAGCATTGGCTTGTTATCAGCTCTCTGTTCCAAAGCCTGCTTATCATGTGTGTGTGTATGTGTATATGTGTATGTATGTGTATGTGTGTGTGTATGTGTGTGTGTATGTATGTATGTGTATA
>JAOWBL010002709.1:0-10964 GCA_028564865.1 Zenarchopterus dispar | reverse complement strand
AAATTCATTGTTGTTGACGTGTTACAGGTACCGTAAGTGTTGTTGGACCAAAGTCCAAAGATGGTTACAGAGAGAGATAGTCTTTAAAGTGAAATAAAATTAACACATATTTAATGACTTCCAGCCACAAGAACAGTTCATACCCCACTGTCCCCACTCCCCCCATTTAATCCCCCCCAAAAACTCAGTCACTTTTATTTGCACTACTCAGTTCTCACCCTCCATTCTGGAAAAAGCTATTTATTTATTTATCTTTTTATTGATCCCTTTATTTTTATTTATCTCTTTTTTAGTATGCCGTGTTCATATTTCTAGTTTGTATACATAAGACTACCTTTTTTTCTGACCCACTATTGTCATATTTTGCTTTTTACTCCTTTTGCACCTGACACCACGACAGATTCTGTAAACTGTTCTTTACTTCACCTGGCCATAAAGCTATTCTGATGTGAACCAAAGTTATTTGTTCTGCTTTAGCGCTCGTCTGAAATTTTATCATGCAACAAGACGATGATACCAAGCACAGCAGAAAATCTACAACAATATGTTTGAAAAAAAAAAAAGAAGAAGGGTAAATGGTTTGTCGCACAACCTACCTTACAGCGTTATAATCTTTTTTCAGCTTCCTGGTGTCTTAATGAAGCGTCTTTTACACCACAGATATACAGTATTAAAGGAATCTCAACAACCGTGTCCTAATAACTCTTTTTTTATCGCAGCTGGTTTTGGGGTGGAGCCGCCACTCGACAACACTACACCCAGCTCTGATGCAGGGTGTGCCTCTTTTCAAATTGGTGTTACAGCTTTGTACTAAATGCTTCTCAGGCACAGCAAATGAATAACATTAAAGACTACATAAAGATTTTGTGTCGGTACTGACTTCCTACACCGAAATCAATGCTCTCGAGCAAAGAAAATGTTATTTTTTCAAATAACAACTTTTTCTAAAGATGTCTGTATTCTAGAGAGTGCTTTACAAAGTGTGTACAGTGTTTCTTATCTATGCACTCTACATACCGGATCTAGTGCTTTGTCTCCTCAGTCATGAGTGGGGCTGTTGTAGGCTTCACTGTTTTGCTGAAGGGGCTAGAGATCAACCTGTAGACACTCTGGTTGGAGGACAGCCTACCTTGTCCACTAAGCCTTGACTTCCCAGAGATTTTTGTGGAATCTTTCCTTGTGTTGATACTGACAGGAACGTCATAATATGTTCAGTTCAAAGTTGCAAAGGGAACAGACACGTTTTAGAATAAAAAGTGAGAAAAAGATGACGCACAGGCAGGTACCTGGGTTAACTGATGGGAATAAAACTGTGAGGACGGATACCGGAGCTCCACCTTTGCCAGCTCAGAGTTGGCTTGTCCAACTTTTCTGAATGTGCAATGACCATGTGACTGATTTAAAGCGGAGTTCACCTTCAGGCCCTACGGCAGTCTGAATTTTAATATATTCCTGTTTGACATCGGGTGGTTATAGCCACTAGCCGGTGGGCTTCTACAAAGAGATGGAATGAGAATTGAAAAGATAGAGGAAAGTAACCATGGAGTGGATATGACAAAGAGGGTAAGAAGATAATTTGGAGGACTAAGTTTAAATAGAGTGATAAAAGGATTTGGTGAGAAAACAAGAAAGCGATGGAAGATTAATTTCAGGAGGTTTCCGAGGGAAATTATACAATAACTTGAAGAAATCATGAAAAGAACTTGAACGATGGATGGATTTAGTTAAGAAGAGGGACTGGAGCATGTGTGGAACTGCAGGGCTTTAGGGCTTTTGAGCCAAGCAGGGGATAAGGACCGGCCTCAGGCCACTGGACCAAAGCCTTAACTGTGCCAAAGTATGTGTGTTGCAGTGGGAGATTTTTGTGCACCAAAATCTCCTGTACAGCCAAAAATGCATATCTGTTTACCTCTGCTTTCCCACATTGCCGAGAACTCTGGCCTAAGGAAGTGACTGTCTTCAGTTTCATACCTGTTCTCCCCCCGTCAAGGTGATTCAGTCTGACTGTTCTCCAGACCAGTACTCTTCATGTCTTACAAGTAATTATAAGGTCACATGTTAAGATGAGCAGCACTACATTGTAATGGGGGACAGTGTCACAATTCACTGAACAAAAACTAGGCCAAAATTTAGAAATAATGTGTGAAGAAATTAGGTGCACTCCATGGTTTAATAGGTTGTAGAAACACACTTAGCAGGGCTAAGTTGAAGCAGTTCTTTAATGTATGACTACCACGCTACCACGAAATTCCGGTTCACTTTTCTTTCCTCAGTTCATAAACGAATCAGATATTTGTTCATGCACACCATTCTTAATGTCTCTCTGTGTCATGTCAGTCAGTCTGAGGCCAACGACCTCACATATGACTGTAAAATAATTTGTTAAGGTTAACTCCATGACTGCAAGGTTACCAAAAAAATAACAAATTTTAAAAAAAGAAAGAAAATCTTCATATTTGGCAGTACATATCTTATGAAACACAATGAAATTTCTCCTCTGCTTTTAACCCATCACTAGGAGCAGTGAGCTGCTGCAGCACCCAGGGAGCAGTTAAGGCCTTGCTCAGGGGCAACAGTGGCTCACTTCTGTTAACCTGGGGGACTGAACCTGGGCCCTCCATGCCTAATTCCACCCGTGTAACCACTAAACTACCACTCCCCGACTGGGTCCTGTGGTAGTAATTAATTATGGCCAAATATCTCCACTTTGCTCTCGCCTGTCCCAATGGACATTGCTTTAGAAGTCTTCTGGTTTATACTTAAAAATGAGAACAGGCTTTCTTTTTGCAACTCTTCCGGGCAAATTATACTTCTTTTTTTTTTTTTTTTGTCTGATTGTAGTGTCATGAACCCTGAACCTTTACATTGACTTGGTAACTCTCACTCTTTGTGGTGAACTCGTATCTGCTTGTTTATGTTCATTTCATGCCTTTAGATAGCTGATGTCAGTAACATGGAAATAAAATCTGCCCCATGTGGGGTAAGGCGTTGGGTAAAGGGGTACTTCTGACAGTAAACTCAAATCCTACACTGTTAATAAAACCACCTTCTGAGGAAGCGTGCAGGTTCCCTTGGTGATATAATGAGGCTTAAATATATAGCGCTTTGAACAATAAAGACATTAAAAAAACTTGTTATCCTCATAGATTATTTAAACAATGCTTCAAATCTCTTGAAAAATTTGAAATAAAAAGTAACTGTCTCATATGGACTTTCATGGTTTTAGTATGTGTTAGAGTAAATCAGTAAAATTGTTTATTTTACAAGAACATTATAAGTTGGGCGGGACAGGTTTATTGTTGTGCAAAGAAATGATCATAAATCTGTGAATTATCATCAAGTTTCGAAGTCAGCCTGTTTTATAAAGTTGTGGGAAATCTTATTTATGGGAGCTGACAGTTTCAGTCAATATATCAAATTAACCACGGAAAAAAAAAATCTGAAGTTATTCAAGCTGAACTCCAAGGTCAAGGTACATCGCTGTCTGATTGTATCATCCGTCCCCTTTTGAACAACAAAGGGCTCCATGGAAGAAGACCCAGGAGGACTCCAATATGAGAAAAATAAAAATAAAACATAAAAAGATAGACTTAAATTTGATCAAAATTCATGTTGACAAGCCAAACAGTTTCTGGGAAAATTTCCTTTGAAGTTTTGTGACAAAACTAGAGCTTTTTGCTAAGTCCCTCTTCCTCTAAGTTCACAAACAGAAAACAAATGAAGCTTTCAGTGAAAAGAACATAAAATCTACTGTGAAACAAGGAGGGAGCTGTGGGAGTTCTGGTTTGGAGCTGCTTTGCTGTGTCTGGCATCGAGTAACCTCTGAATCTGTGCGGGAGACAATGAAATCTCAAGACGGCATCCAGGAGTGAAACATGCTGATCAGTATGTCACAGATCCTCTGACAGGATGAATCCAAAAACACAACTAAAGCACCATGGAAAGGCAGGTTTAAAGATAATTTAAAAAAATTAGTGGACCAATGTAGCTGTTGAATTTTGCAGAAGTCAAAATGAGAGCTCCAGAGGTCCATTGTTGGCAGGAATTGCTATTAAAGGTTGTAAAACAAAATACTAAGTTATCATTTTAGTTCATGCTGCTTCTGTCTGTCTTATTATGTAAAATATTCACTAAATATTTCTTGAAAATGTTTTAACCTTTGTGACATTAAAAAACTCAGACTTTAGGATAAACACGACCTGATAAACCTTATTAGTACATCAGCATCTCTAAACTGTTATAATTTGAATTTAAATCAAGCTGTGCTGCCCAGTAAACTCAGCTGAGACTCCTTTGGGACCATAACAGAACTTTTCTGAATAAAAATTGTCTTTCATAATGCTAATCATCTATTGAAGAGTATGTTGTGGGTATTTGTGTCCTAATTTGATAGTCAGCATAGAGTTCAGGAAAATTAGTTTCAGCAAAAGGGCTAACCCTCCCTGCCTTTGTTGTGGTCACA
Source organism: Zenarchopterus dispar (assembly GCA_028564865.1). Lineage (NCBI taxonomy): Eukaryota > Metazoa > Chordata > Actinopteri > Beloniformes > Zenarchopteridae > Zenarchopterus > Zenarchopterus dispar. The sequence goes on along the minus strand of JAOWBL010002709.1, from coordinate 6,502 downwards.
ATGGTTTAAATGAACTGTCAACAAGTTTAAAGAGCTGTCAACAAGTACACAGCGTCATTATGTATCTGCATGTCCAAATAGAGATAAAATTGGTCCTATTGGTTAGATTGTGCTGAAAAAAAAGAAAAAAAAAGATCCCAAATTTGCCACTAAACTTAACATTTAAAGAGCTATGTCAAGTAAAAGCTCAAGATCACCAAAAAGCCAGGAGCCTCCAAGGGTTAAGGTTTAGTGGGTTTTTATTTCCCAGTTTGTCGTAAGTCAATTAAACAGAAAACAAAGAGAATATTTGATAAATATGGAACATTGTCTGTAATTTTCTTTTTGTCTCACTCTCCTCTCCCTCCTCCTCCACAGGCTGACTCTCTCTCCAGAGAATATCTGCGCTTTCGCTTCCCAGCTGCAGATATGTGAATCAGAGAATGAGGTAAGTGACAACATATTCATTCACATGGATTCTCACACACAACTGTTGAAGCTGAAGTGCAGAGCCTCTGTCACTGGGGTAATTTACAGTCTCGAAATAGACTTAAAAGCAACAGTGAATCATCAAGGAACTTCCCCAAATCCCAAAGTAAACCTCAGCTTGTTGGTAGAGACACTAATTGTTCTTATATAATTTTCTGATTAAACCCAGCTTAAGCTCAGCAAGTACATCAAAGAGAATGATCAACAGGAGACAGAGGAGTGCTCATAAATCAGCATTTACTAGATAATTATTATTCTTTCTCCCTTATTAGCTCCAGGAGAGTGTGATAATGTGTAAAATAACCAAACATTCAGTCTTCTCATCAAAGGTCCTAATGTGAGTTTTTGGCATTAGCTCTCATTGTCAGAGATGTCAGAGGTCAGCAACTGAGCAACAGATCTGCAACTTTTGTGAGCTGAACCTGTTTATTGCATGTGATCATAAGTAACTCCATCCTGCTGCAGAAAAGGAGCAAAGTTTAAGAGTGTAAGAGCCCTTGGCAGGTTCTCTGCAGTTTAAGAGGGGTTTGGATGGGGCAGAGGTGATCCAAGGACGCCTCGGGTTAAGCAGAGACACACAAGCAGTAACGGGGACGGAAAGCTGAGCAGAGAAAAGCCTTTGATCCTGTGTTTCTCAACTAAAATAACAGGCTGCACTGCTGAATTTGAACCTGCTTTCCTCATTACACATAAAAGCTGCAGACCAGGAGCTCCCTAGGACGCTTCAGGAACCTAATCATCATTCACCTTTAGCTTCCATACCTAAGCATTTTCAAATATGCAGAGAACAGAACCTTCAGTACCAGAACAGACGCTCGAGTGAGCTCATGCTTACAAGTTAACTCACATGTTGCCTTACAGGGATATGTGGTCCCTTTTGTCCCTCAGTTCACTTCCTGGTAGCATAATGGGATGTCCGTGTGCATCCGACCAGAAACTCTGGGGCGCGCTGAATCCTCTGAGTGCACTTCACGCTTTGATCAGCCTCACTACAAAGGCTGAGATAGAGAGTGAGACAGTGAGGGAGGCTTGTGCTGAGTTGGCAGGGTGTAGCACGTACCTCTTGGCCATAACCCGTTCAATCAGCTGCTGGCACATTTGATCAGACGCACTGCACCTTAGTAGCTAAAGCTGGTGATAAAGCCTAAGACTTGCATTCATATGAATCTATAATTTGTTTGCATGGATAACATAAAATTTGGTAGAAACAGGGTCAAATAGGTAAAAATATTTACCTTGACTCTTACTGAGAAGTTTTTATGGTAATGCAACCTCTGATTTCTGCTGGGTATAATTAAAAGATCAGGAAAACAAACTATTGACTTTTCTGAGCACTTTTAGTTTTGGGGAAAGTTAGGAATGGGAAATGTGAAGGATTATTTATATCAAAAGCAACCTGGTTGACATTGGAGAAGTATTAAGTACTCAGGATTGAGGAAAGTGTAGCCGCGCTATCAAGTGAAGTATTTGAGTGTAACATTGGTATACTCGGTGTAGGTCAGGATGGCATTTCCCCTGTTACTGGAAGAGTTGTGTAATCATTTTTCTTTACTTTTTTTCAAGATTGTAGATTTTAGCCATCCTTCTGACTAGTTATAGTCTTCCATAGATGCTGTATTATCCACGAAGAATTTCCTTTATCCTTTTCTTCTGGTCACCTTTTGTAAGCAACCTCTACATCATCTTTTTTTTTTTTTGTTACTGTACTGTCAGTACTGTAACTTTGGTGTGAGGAGTCGAAAGGCACTATTAGACCACATGATTCTCAGCCTGATTTGCAGCTGCAGCTCTCTGATGGACAGGCAGGTGGAGGTTGGACATTGGTACCTGATCATTAGGTGTGAAGAATGCCAAGACTTTCGCTTTCTTTTACAGCCCTGGGCATACTGCAGATGGCTAACAGATAATAAACATGCCAAATATCTGGAGCTGTGGCTATTTCAGCTAAAGCTAAAGGGTGAGCAAGGCACCGGGTGAGGTCACCTTGAGGAGGGGAGTCTCTAAGGGGAGACTCACCCAACACATCTTACCCCAGCACAAGCAGGCAGCTAGTTTGTCATGAAACAGATTTTTCTCGCCTTCAACTTCAGGTAGATGAAAACTATACCTTCAACTCTCCCTGTGCAATCTCTGCTGCTTTTGTGTTTTTTCTGTTTGTGTTCTCGGTTAGTCACTGCACAAACAGCTTTCAATGTTTCCTCCCTCATGCCATTTTAAATAGTCAGCTCCAGTTTTTTGGGTTTTGTTGACAAACTGCGGTTCTTAGAAACCAGTCAGGCGACCAACTCCCTCTCAGATCATGTAGTGTGTGACCCTCCACTGGCAACGAGTCATGTAATATAGAACAGTGAAATGACTTCAAGACTTCTGAACGGCACATCTATCGGCTGACTCTGGAAGTGGCCTAGTCTGAAATCAGTCTAAGATGTAGATCATGTGATCTCTGAGCCTAATCATGGTCTAGCCTTGGAGTCAATTTGCTGGGAAAAAAAAAAAAAAAAAACTTTGGGAAGATTTACAACTTTCTTAACAGTTTATTTTAAAACTTTTGAATTAGCCTTCTCATAGTAAAGTGATCATATTACTTGGAAGTGATATTTTCTATGTTAATCAGCAGAAACGGTTGCTTCTCTAAGATGACTGCTGATGTCTTTCCTCCTTGGCATTTTGTTAACACAGGCCTGAATGCTCCAGATCAGCAAGTGTCAAAACTTCTCCTTTTGAGGTAGTCCTACTCATAGATGACCGATTGATCAAGAACATTTGATTGTGGTTTGGGCTGTGTGCTTCAGGACGGGGATCTGTGGCTCAGTTAAGAAAGAAGTTTGTCGACTCATTGCAGAGTCTGGGGTTCAATTACCTCACCCTGCACATGCTAAAGTGAAGACTACTGAGTCTAAAGTTGTCTGCCTGTGTGTGTTTTTGTGTGCGTGGATGGGTGAATGATGCAACAACACTGTAAAATGCTTTAGAATTGTTTATAATAAGGCAAGTTTTATCTGTTTATCATTTTTTAGAAATGCATGTGCTGTCTTTGGTGTTCATATGTGTGTGGTGCTTCATATTTTAAGGAAAAGGGTTGGCAGTATTAATGCAGTATGATCCATCATCGTACTCATCAGAAACAGGAGGATTTGTGTCCAACAAGGTTTTTTCATCTGTCTGATGCACCATTAATTACTCTCTAACCAGCAAATTGTAAAAGGAAACACGCTTCGGAAACACACAACTCCTTTAGTTTGTAAGACTTTTCTCAAGATAGAAAGAGAAGGTTGGAAGAAAGAGCAGGCTGTCACCTGTGAAACGTCTGGCTGAACTCACAGCAGTCAGTATTCTGGGGCAGCGAATGCCTTGACCGTTGATTGGGATGTATGTCTCTGGGTGGCAGAGAAAGAGAAATAAACTGTCCATCTCTGTCAGAAAGAGGAGAGAAGCATTGAAGATGGAGCTGCAGAAGGAGATAAGGAGATCCTGGCAGAGAAGGAAAGAAATATAGCTGCAGAGGGAGAGTGGAAAAAGAACTGTAAGAGAAAACAAAGAATCAGGGGAAGGAGATAAAAGGCAGTCAGTAATTAGACGGACAGTGAAATGCTGGTAGCTTTTGGATTCAGTTTTTATTGTTATTGATCTCTGTTACTGCTGAATGGCAGTTTGATTTAACTGATACAAGAATACTTACTTATAAAACCTCCATGTGGTGACTTTCTAAAAGACTTTTATTCCCTTATGTAAAGACAACATGAAAGAAAGTAAAGCGTTATTTAGAATTGGGCGGATCTTTTTCTTCTGAACCTTGTTTATTTCTTTTTTTTTTTAAGTTACATGACAATTTACTGAAATAGTTCTTGTATACAAACTGCGCAGAAAGAAAATCAGGGGAACTGGAAATGTGCAGGAAAACTCATTTACAAGAAATATTTTTCATGTGGCTAAATTAATAAATGGCGCTCAGTAAATGTGTTTCCGTCCACCGCCTGTTTGTGCATTTTTAACTTGTGCTTTAACATGTTTCTGAAAAGGCTGAAAACATACTAAAGCCAAAATATGGAGTTGAGAAAGTTACTGAACACCTACTAGTTTTCAACTAGCCGTCATGCCGCAGAGCACTCAAATTTGGACCCAATGTTGAGTTGAAACTTAACATGGTGACAAAAAAGAAGGTTGGGTTTCATGAGGTGGCAGTCGGGGTAACCCCAGCTCCCTAAAAAAATAGTTAGACCAGTTGATTAAAAGAGGTAGGTGAAAAGCACAAAAATTCAAGCAAAAGTCGCCTGCAGTTGTAGCCAGAAGTTAACATACACTTTTAAAAACAACACATGAACTTTTTTTTTCTGTCTGGATGACTGACACTGAAGTAAGTTAATGTTTCCTGTTTTAAGTTGAACTGATTAGCAGAATGTTTTTATTACTAAAAAACATGAACAAAAAAAAAAAAAAAAAACATCCCACATACTTGGTAAGTATTTCATATCATTGCCTTTATTCTACTTACCTTGGCTCCAGCTTTTTTTGGGTACCCTCCACATGTGTCTCTCAACATTTTGAGGACGTTTTGGCTCATTCCTCTTGCTTGAAGTATTGAAGCTGAGTTAAGTTTGTGGGTCGTCTTGCTCACACGTTTTTTCAGTGCTGTTACCCACAAACTTTGTATTGGACTGAGGTTGGAACTTTGGGATGGCCACTCTGATACTGTCATCATGTTTGTCCGTAAGTCCTTTTGCAGTTAATGTGGTGGCATGCTTAGGGTCATTGTCCACGCCCCAGCTTGAACTTTTTGGCGGATGTCTTAAGATTTTGCTTAAATAAACTTAAACCTCGTGATGTCATCAATTTTGTGAAGTGCAGCAGTCCACCGAAGCACCACCACATAAATGATCCTGGCACCATTCAAGTGATCGTCTCTTCTCAGTTTCATCCATCACCTTTGCAAGGCTTTTCATTGTTATTCTGGGAGTTGTTTGTACATTTTGCAGCAAAGCACAGTCATCTCTAAGACACAGAAACTGCCTCCATCCTGAGTGGTGTGATGGCTGTGGGCTGCTTGTGCTTTACAGTTAAATATTATTGAACAGATGAACATGGGACACTTAGGTATGTGGAAATTGTTTGCAGGAGTGAAACAGACTGGTAAAGGCCCACTTCTTTCCTGACAACTTAAATTATTTGATTTTTTTTATCTCCTGATGTCGTACCGTTAGGACTTTGTGTTTGAAGATGTGCCTTACAAATACGTTCACAGGTATGGCTCTAGTTAATTCATATGATGTCATTTAGCCTATCAGATGTTTCTAATGCTTAAACATCATCATGTGGACTACTCCAAGCTCTTCAAGACCACAGTCGACTTAATGTATGTAAACTTCTTGAAAAAAAAGTTTGAGCTAAGTTAAAACAGGAAAAGTTTACCATCAGACGTTGAGAAAGAACCCCTGCCAAAATTCTCAGAGAATGACACATCTGGAATTTATTCTGCTTCAGCTAGATTGCTTCAGTTAACTTTGTGTTGTTATACAAACTTTATTACCCTTTACAAGCACATTTCTAAAATGCCATGGAAATGTTGTGGAAGCAGTCAGCTCAAGGTTGGGCAGATGAGCTCTGTTGAGAGCAGTCACACTCATTAAAAACTTACGGTGGTACAAAGGCTAGGCTTGTTGCTGGAGGTGCTATTCAGCAGGAGTATTAACTGGAGGACTGAGCTTCAGAGGCAGGCGCTGGATTTCAGAGAGACTAGGTCCACCTCTGTCACTGTCAACCTGACATTTTTAAACACCATCACTTTATCTCATCTCGCTATGGGCTAATTATTTAGTTCACCATGTTTGAAAATGAAAGTCTTTGCTGGACTTTATATTTTTTTCAGTTAGCACTAAGTTAGATCAGTCAAAGCCCAGTGTGCTTCGATTGATCATCTCCTACAGCCTGTACAGCCACCTTCCGCAGCTCGACATCATCTTTGTTGAAATTTCAGGAAATATTTCAGCAACTTGAAAATTTGTATCTGCTCTTCTGCAGGATGAGTCACCATATCCAT
>JAOWBL010002708.1:0-13258 GCA_028564865.1 Zenarchopterus dispar | reverse complement strand
CGGGCCAACACGGAGATGCTGATGCATGCTTTTATCTCAAGTCGCATTGATTACTGTAATGCCCTGCTTTCTGGTCTTCCCAACAAAACCATTTCAGCTCTTCAACTTCTTCAGAACTCCGCTGCTGACGAGGGCCAGAAAATGGGCTTCCATTACACTCATTTTAAAATCACTGCATTGGCTCCCAGTATCTTTCAGGATTGATTTTAAGATACTTCTTATGGGTTTTAAAAGTCGTAATGGTCTTGTCCCGTCTTATCTTACTGATTTAATACCTTACAAACCTTTGCGGACCCTCAGGTCCTCCGGTACCGGTCTTCCTAAAATTCCAATTGTTAATACCAGAACCCATGTTGAGGCTGCCTTCCAGTATTACGCCCCACGTTTATGGACCCGCCTACTGGAGAACCTGAGAGCTGCAGAGGCTGTTAATGTTTTTAAAAGCAGGCTCAAGACCAACCTTTTTATTCTGATCTTTAACTGATGTTTGTTCTAATGCTGTTTTAGACTTCAGGTGTAGGCTGGTCTGGAAGAGTTCAGGGCTGAAGTTTAGCACAGCAGCCTGAAACAGCTGTCTTCCCCTTGGTTAAGGCTGGTACTCAGGACTAACCAGAGGATTCCTCTAGCAGCTGGAACACTTCAGTCCAGAGACATTCATTTCATTTCAGGATCCTTCCAAGTCGGCTAACTGGACCACAAGCCAACAACATCTGAAATGAGTGCTGGTCTCATATGGTCTGGTCTTGTGTGTGACTGTGCTGGTCTAATATATTGGTGCTCTGGTACCCCACTACAGGCTCTGAAGGGAAGTCTTGGGTTCCCTCTGGTACGCTTTGAAGATGCTGTCATCAACATGTACCCGTTCACCAGAGTTCATCCCTATGAAACCCAGGAAATCATCATCAATGACATCCTGAAGCACTTCAGAGAGGTATGACGATGCAGCACTCAGCTAGTTTCTTGGTGATGTTAACAGGGGTTAGCAACAGTAACACAGAGTTGTAGTTCCTTCATAACTTCATCAGTTACTCACATGGTTGTCGGAGGAAGTTTGACCTCACATTTGTCTCCAGAACTCTGTGGTCTACTGCATGACTGACAGGTGTCCAGGTCCAGACCATCATCCCTCCACCACCGTGCTTGACAGTGGGTTTGAGGTGTTTCTGCTGAAATGCTCTGTTTGGTTTTCACCAAAAATGGTTCTGGACTTTAGTACCAAACATCTGGTCTCATCTATACAAAGGACATTGTTCCAGAATTAATTTCCTGAAGATTCATTAAATATTGTATTTACTTAATTTACAGATGTTATCCATGCCCTGACAAATAAAACTTTAAACCTGAAATACTTTTGTTCCACATGAGTGGGTGAGAGGTAAGTCCTGAAGAGTAGGGTTGTCAGTTTACACTTATCCCTTTCTGTCACAATCCATTACACCTTGACAGTATGCTACATGATAATCCTTTAAAATATACATTTTACACATCTCAAGTTTGTTCATAGTTTCAAGCACGAGGTGTAGTACAAACAACTCTGAACCAGCACCAAGCAGCAAAGAGAATTCATAAAAGGATGAGGACGCCTCAGAAAACCATCACTAGTGACCAGCTGCTACAAACACAACAGTGGCTGGTTGCAGTTTAATGACTCCACAGATTTTAGATTTTACTCTGCAGAGATTACTCTGATCAAAATCTCAACAACAAAAACAAACATCTTTACTTTCTCCAGTCCAACTCTGAATTCAGTATTTGTTGTTTCAAGATCAGAAGTCAGTTCAGTGGAGTGGATTTGTGGTATGGTGTCCCAGATAGAAACACCACAAACTCTTCTGTATGAAAGGAATTCATATATTTAGTGACAATTGTATTAAATTTAAATTCAAAACAGAAAATAGTCTGTCAGTGGTCAGTTTCTTCTCCGTATATATCCATAGGAGCTCATGAGCCAGGCAGCTCAGATCCTGGGATCAGTGGACTTCCTGGGGAACCCAATGGGGCTCCTCAATGATGTCACTGAGGGTGTGTCTGAGCTCATCAGGTATGGGAACGTGGGCGGTCTCATTCGCAATGTCACCCATGGAGTATCCAACTCAGCTGCCAAGGTATGTCAGGACATGACGTTGGTGACCTTTAACACGGTCAGGACAGTTGTTCACAACTGAGGACCCAGTGATCTTAAACTGTCACAGGTGTCTAAACATTTGTTTCGGTTTTCTGGTCAGTTTGCAGGAACCTTATCAGATGGTCTGGGGAAGACCATGGACAACCGGCACCAGAGTGAGCGTGAGTACATCCGGTACCATGGTGCCACCAGTGGAGAACACTTAGTGGCGGGGATCCACGGACTTGCACACGGTACAGTCTAAAACGGTTTTGTTTACACCAGTTCAAACATGTTTATGCCTGTTTACCAGACTTTTAAGTGAGAAGCTATGCTCCTTTGACTTGTGTTTATATATAAGCAAGTTCATATGTGTAGTGTGTTTTTTCCACAAAAGGATTAAGATGAACAGAAGAAAAATTAACAACCATAACATAAGAATGGAAACTAAAGAAGAAACATAAAAATATTAGAATGTATCAAGAAGAGTGTGTTGATATTAATAGAAGCTTCTAAAAGTGAACAAATTGAGTATTTTGGCAAAAAAACAAGTTCTTTAATTAGGTTTTAAGAACAGGAGTCAAGAAAATAACACAACTGATTAAACAGTATTTTGAAGAACAACAGCAGACTCAGTAAGAGACTAATACATCACCATTGCAAGTGGAGTCTCTCCGGACTCCAACAGGACAGCAAGTTGAACTCCAACAGAGGACCCCAAACCTTCCCCCTGGTCCTCACCCACCTCTTAACTATCTTCACTCAGTCCAGACTCCCTGCTCCTGAATTTCTCTGACACCATGAAAAACCTTGTCAGGATTGGAATCCCACTCCTCATAACCTCCATCATCCAGCCTCTTGCACTAAATGAACATCCACCAAAGGTTGCTGAACTTCCCCACCTACTCCACAAACTCTTCTTTCAAAGGGGCATCATGATCTGCCTCCTCAGCATATCCAGGATAATGAGGCTGATATGTTCTGGGTCCATGTGCCAGGATTACCGGCAGTGACTCTTTCCGGGAGCGGAGGAAGATGGATGGATGGATGGATGGACTCTTTCCGGGAAAAGATTGAGCCGCCTATGGGAGAATACTGTAAAGTCCTTCTGCTAACAGATATCAGAAAAGGAAACGATGAAAAAATTAGAAATAGAATAAAAACATCAAAATTAACACTTATTTCTTGTCAATCACAACTATAATACCAGACTTTAGGTCACCTAAAATGGTTCTGGTAAACATCAGATCTCTGTCAGGGAAAACATTTTTAATCAATGATTTCATTATTGAGCATAATCTTGATGTTATGTACTTAACAGAAACATGGTAAAATGAAAATATTAAGACACCTGCTTTGATCAAGTTCGTGCCTCCCAACTTCAGTTTTCTAAGCGAGAGTAGTGAGCATGGGGGGGTCGCCACTCTGTTTCATGAGTCACGAAGTATAAAAAGCTCTTCTTAGGAAAATATGACTCTGGAATATCTTGCTGTTCAGCGAAAGGGTCCTTCTCAAGCCGTGTTCATGGATGTCTTCTGGTCTTCAAACACAATGCAAACTTTTTCAATGATTTTAATTACCTGCTATTGTATGTGTTGATTACAACTGTTTAAATATTGTGGGAAACTTATATCCATGTTGACGACTCCAAAATAGATGGACTAAAGACCTATGTGATGTGCTAAAAAGGTTTTGTTTAATTCAACATGTGAAACACCCAACACACAAATGCAGGCATACTCTGGACCTGATTATTGGTGAGGGTCTTAACATTTCCAAGGTCTTTGTGACTAATGTCCATCGGTATGACTGGGTGTGACAAATAATGATCTCAAACTTTGCAGTATCGCCCACCTCTAATAGAAAAACATAAGATATCTTTAAATGAGCAGACTACTGTGCAGCTCTTACATGACCTGAAAAGCTTTGGGTAAATTTATAATTTCATGAATTCAACTGAGCAGGGAGTTCAGAAACACTTAATTTCTGAACCAGTCCTGGTGGACCAGAGGATGGAACAAAACTGCAGCAGAACTGGACCGTGACGCTTCCACTCATAGTGGGACCTGCAGGATAAGATCCATGGAAAGACTTGATTCAAACAGAGGGCACTATAATGACTAAAAGCCATTTCACCTTGTTTAGTCTGAACTCTGGTACCTGACTAGTCATTGAAGATCTGAAACACCTTCCAGGTTCATGTTCAGTAACATGTCTCTAATATTGGATGAGTCATGACTATTTAGAGATTTTTCAACAATAAGAAGAGTACTGAACTGAATTCAGAGTTTAACTAAAGCCAGTGGAAGAATCAGAGTACCGGAGTGATGTGCCCCTCTTCATGGTGTTCGTTTAGATTCTTCCAGCAGCATTCTGAATGAGTTGTAGGTGTCAGATGATCTACATAGAATGAAAGCATGGATGAGCAGACAGACATGAACTGGAGATATTTCATATTTTTACTCATGAACTTAATTTCTTTTGTTAGTAAATATCCCTTTTACCAGCTTGGCATTTTTCCATTCCTTCTCTCAACGCTTAAAAGGTGTTCTGGCATTTAGGATACCAGGCAATGAAGATTCTCACATTATTTTGCCCTTTTATTCTTTAGTCCAGAACATACAAAGACCATGTATTCCAAAAAAGATCTGGAACATAAATTAGAATGTAACCTGCATGTAATCTAACATTTGTACTAATTAACAATAGATGACGCTGAGTGTTCATGTAGAATTAAAGAAGCAGAGGTCTTCGTACAGAGCCTTGTGGTAGTCTTCAGTTAGTACAATCTATGTTTCCATGGTGATGGTTTATCCCAGATGCCTCAGAGTCCAGAGATGTCTCCTCTGAACAAGGTTTATGTTAAGATTCTTTTTCCACAGTACAATTTTGAGGGATTGTTTCCTTACTAAATTATCTTTACAGTTAGCTTTTGAGATCAGCTCACACCAGAGTTTTTCTTTTACCTCTGTGCTTCTATTATTGTTTAACCTCCTTACTAAATTGTCCGTGTACTACCACTTTTTAAGTTGTTTCAGGTTTGAAATATAAAAATGGGTACATGCTAACAAATGAGATGGTGCTGACTAAAATAATAAAAAAAAAACATCCATCAAAGTTCAGGGCAGGTTGTAAAGAAATAAAAATCCAAAGAAACAGATGGATAAACATTTAAACACCTATTTGTCCCCTAGGCATCATCGGAGGAATGACGAGCATCATCACATCCACAGTGGAGGGGGTGAAGACAGAGGGTGGAGTCAGCGGCTTCTTTTCTGGCCTGGGCAAAGGTCTAGTTGGTACCGTGACCAAACCTGTGGCAGGCGCTCTGGACTTTGCCTCAGAGACTGCACAGACAGTCCGGGACATGGCCAGCCTCAGTAACCACAGGTAGGTGGAGTCACCTGTTGAGCAGGGCTCTGTGAATGTGTGTGGATATTTTAATAAAGGGATTGGTGAGCAGTACCACACCAGTTCATTTTTAGAAATCCAGTCCATGTAGCAGGTAGAGAACTGTGTCTCATGAAATAAAAATGCAAACACAAAATCAAACTTGTAGTCACTGTGTTTTGGCTTTTCTTTATGGATAGTATGTGGTACTTTTACTGATACCACAATAGTCTAGGTTCCAATAAGTAGAACTCATACTGATATAGGATGGTTTAGAGAAGATTATCACATCTTAAGAAGAATGATTCCCTTGAAAACCACCCACTTTGTCCGTAGAAGAGGATCTATCTTTCAGAAATGTACTAAAAGAGTAGTGGTCTCTGAGGAGAATTAACATGAAAGTGATGAGTCAGGAATCTTCACATCCAAACAGAACCTCATCATACTAGTACGGCATTGCACTAGTCCAAAGATGAAGATGGGAATTTTATGTATTTAAATGTGCTTTTAAGTTACTGTTCTCTCCAGACTTTATGTATGGGTTTAACTTAGTGTCATCTGCATATGACATGAACATTTCATAGCAGCTAATGGTCTTGGTCCAAGTCCAGAACCATGTGGAAAACCATGACCTATTCTGGTGGATGAGGAAGACTCCTCATTCAAGTGAACAAGCAGGTACCTGTAAGACAAAGCTGACTTAAACCAATTACTTTAAATCAATTACTTTTATTAGTAAAGATTTATAAATTAAAGGCAGTTTGGACACATGTCTGTACTTCACCTTGCATCCTGGTTCAAAACCAGGAACACTTGGTCTTAAACCAGGATGCACATATCTTCTGCATAAAGATGGATTACTTGCATCCAGAATGAGAGTGTTGATTGTGTGTTGTTGGTTAATTTAATGTAGCTGTGTGTCATTCACATTTTGTAGTTGATCATGTTTGTTTGATATATAGGGCTCAAGAAGGTCTCCTATATTATTTATGTGTTTGTCCTTCAGGTTGGGCGTCCAGCGGGTTAGGAACCCCCGCTGCTGTAGGGGTCCTCAAGGTCTTCTTTCTCGGTACTCGTCATCTCAGGCCAAAGGTCAGGAGCAACTGTTCTGTCTCACCGACGACATCCACTCTGAGTTGTGAGTCTGACTGCATTTATGAACTTGACCTGATCAGATGACCGCTATCTGTTAATATGCACGACCTGATCATTTGACTTCGATCCGCTCACACTTGTCTGTCTGTCCCCCAGCTTCATCGCTGTGGAACCCATCGACAGCTACTGTGTCCTCATCTCCTCTAGGGTGGTGTACTTCCTGAAGCCAGGGGACTACGTGGACCGCGAGGCAATCTTCCTGGAGGTGAAATATGATGACCTTTACCACTGCCTGGTCTCAAAGGATCATGGCAAGGTGTATGTGCAGCTCACCAAGAAGGCGGAGAGCACCAGCAGTGGGGTGGCCATTCCTGGCCCATCCCACCAGAAACCCATGGTGAGTCTGATGGTGTGAGTGGTCAGGACATCGATTGATAGATTAATCGCTTTAACAGTTGAAATCTGTAGAAGTCGGCCACACCAATCCTAACTCCAGAACTGGTTCTGCTGATGTTCAGCAGTGAACTTGCTAAAGTCTGGACTTTGGTTAGCAGATTCTTAGATGTTTAGATGTTCTTCTTGAACCAGTCAAGTGTTGAGGCTAATGAATTTTGTTCCTGTCTAAGTTCAGCTACATTTTCTACAGCCTAACTTTCCATTTAGTCTTATCTTTGGTGTTTCACCATCAGAAATCAGATTCCAGGGGAAAACTCCACTAGATTCATAGAATCACAAGGCTCTGAGACAAATCAGGATCATTTTGGATCTCTAAGACTATTTATGTTACCAGTAGAATCTTAGGTAAAGAGGGCATACCAAGTCACTGTCTGGTGGAATTTACAATAATTTTATTGTTTTGATGTTAACAGAAGACACATCCCCTCCTCACACTTTCAAATATGTTCATGATGTTTGATCATGTGACTCTTCTCCTCAGGTCCATGTAAAGAGCGAGAGCCTTGCTATCAAGATCTCTCAGGAAATCAACTACGCCAAGAGCCTGTATTATGAGCAGCAGCTGATGCTGCCCCCCAGCCAGAATGAGGACTGCCTGCTGTTGGAGTCCTGACAAGTCCCAGTGTAAACCAGTTGAAACCATTGTAAACCTGTATAAACCAGTTGAAACCAGAGTAAACAATGTAAATACTGTTGATGATGCAAACGATCATGTGACTGCCTTCACAGATTTATTTTGTCTATAAGAGACTATTAGAGGAGAAAAAATTGCACTGAAATATGGGGGTTCAGCAACCCCACCCTTCCCCCCACACACACAAAATCTGCCTTTTCCTGTCTAATACTTCTCCGTATGATGTTTGTTCTCATACCTGACGATGTTTTTTAGTGAGCCATCCACATTTACTGAAACACACTGAATCTAATAAAAAAGCAAAACCTAAGCCCATAACCAATCATACTGGTTATTTCGTAGTTATATTTGCCAATCATACTTGTTATGTCTATATTCTTCCTGGTTATATTTGTGTTCACACCCGTTATACTGTATTCAGTTTTATTTATGTAGGTTCTCTCTAATTCAAATTGTCTTTAGGCATTTTTCATTGACCCTGAACATGACTCCCAAGCAGTTATTTAAACATCAATGAGTTAAAAACTCCCCATGTGAGCAACAAACCTGGATTAGGACCTGGATTAAAGGGGATGGGAGTGGGGTCTCCTGTGGAAGACCAGCTGTGTAGGAAAGAGAGGATGAAGAACAGAGAAAAGAGAGACACAGGTATATCATCAGTGGTCCAAAAGAGCAGATCTGTTAGTAGTAATGATCTGGTAACTGGAGAAGTCAGAGTTTTCTGTTCAGATGCCTGATTCATGGTTAGTTGGTGTCCTACAGAGACCACTAGTGAAACAGGTGGAGACAGCAGACACTGAAGTGGTCAGAGGGTGGAGCTGCAGCTCTGGAAGCTCTGGTTTGCAAACATCTACAGAAGAGAAAAAGAGGGGCAGACCAGCACAACAAACTACAAGAAGAATGGAGATCAAATATGCTGATGACATCCTTCTAATCAGTAACTGTGGATTGATCTGAAAAAAGATGAGGAGCTGAGGGAAACAGGAGTGCAAAACAAAAAAAATCTTCAATAAAACAAAAGCACAACACATACAGATCTAAAAAAAAAACCAACTCAAAATACCCTTACAAACCAAAACAACATCCAGGGAGACAAACAGTACCAGCCAGCAGGAAGGAAGGGAAAGATGAGGCGAGATACACAAACAGGACTGGTGAGTTACAGGTACAAACAATCAGGGCAGACAGGCGCAAAGGAAAACAATGCTTTTTTATTATGTGCTTCAACGCCGAAAATCTTAAATTCAAATGGTAGTAGATTTTTAAAAAATTAAATGAAAAGCTGTCACCATCTTTATACAGTGTACAATGAGACATTGAATAACTTTTCCTTTTTGAGGAGCAATTAAATATGGATTAAAATAAAGCAGAATAGAATGAAGTAAAGGACTTCAAAAAAAAAGAGACATCTGAAGTTATACATACAAATCTCTGGTATAGAAGGAGCTGTAGTGCAAATGTCTACATGGACCAGATGAGGTGCTTTGTTAAAGTTTAGAGTGGCCTGGATCATCCATCCATTTTCTAGACACGTTGAATCCATCTACAGGGTCACGGGGGTGTGCTGGAGTCTATCCCAGCTCATGAAAGGTGATAGGTAGGGGTACACTTGGACAGGTCACCAGTCCATCGCAGGACCACATACATAGACAAACAACCATTCACACACACACTCATAGCTACAGGCAATTTAGGATCATCACTCAATCTAACATACATGTTTCTGGACTATGGGAGGAAGCTGGAGAACCCGGAGAAAAGCCACTCAAACACCAAGAGAACATTAAACTCCACACAGAAAGACTCCTGCTGGCCCAGGAGCCAAACCAGGAACCTTCTTGCTGTGAGGTAACAGTGCTAACCACTAACCCACCATGTTGCCCTGACCTGAATCAAATCAAATCAAATTTATATAGCACTTTACGTACAATAAAAATGTAGCAGAAAGTGCTTTGACGGTAAAGAGAAAATCAGTCCCACTCATCCATTCCCCACCGACTCTGAACACTATCAATGATATAACACAACTAAAGGTTAAAATAAGTATGTAAAACATTGCTGGACACAGAAGAACCATTATCCCACCATCACAGGGAGCCATCTGCATCAGGAGGCAGCTTCCAAACCCCAGAGCCAGGCTGCATGGTAGAGGTCACAACCCATCCCTGGGAGGGATAGAGTACCAAACACCATCACTGTTGGATGGATGTATGGACCCCACCACAACCCAGGGATGAGTGGACCTTGGGCCACAGCTCTGGGGTAGAAGCTGTTCTTCAGTCTATTTTAGTCCTTATTGTCTTGAACCACTTCCCAGATGGTAGCAGTTCAAACAGTGTTGCCAGGGTGCGTTTCTCAGTTGGCTGGACTAGAGTTTGTTGAGGTCAGGGAGCTCCAGCCCAGTGTTGTGCTACCTTCACTCCCTATGCAGACCCCTCCCCTCAGCAGCTGTGCAGCTCATGAACTACAGTGATGCAGTTGGTAAGGATGCTTTCTATGATGCTCCGATAGAAGTTGAGCATCAGTACCTGGGGGAGATAGGCCTCTTTCGGTTCTCTGAGGAAAAAGAATTTTTGTTGGCTTGTTTGACCAAACATGAGGAGTTGGCAGTCTCAGACACCTGGCTAGAGACCTTGAGTCCAAGGAACTTGACACTCTCCACACTTTCCACAGCTTCTCCATGGATATGGAGAGGGAGGAGAGCCTTTCCTTCTGTCCTCCTAAATTCAATGACAATTTCCTTTGTCTTGGAGGTGGTGAGAGCAAGATTGTTGTCTTTATGCCATTCAGCCAGGTGTTTCACTTCATGCCTGTATTCTGACTTATTGTTATCAGTCATGACTCATGGGACTCATTGTGATTGCATATGAGGGAGTTTACAGGTGACACTAACAAATGATCAGGTTCAACACCATAGGTTGAGGGTGTGATTAAAATTGGTTCATTTATTGATTCTAAAAGAGAATCAAAAGCAATCTTTAGTGTGTCACTGTCAACATCCATATGAACGTTAAAGTCGCCCACTGTGATGACTATGTACTCATCAAAAAAACCAGATAGGAAATCTGAAAAAACAGAAAAACTCTAGATAATCGCCTGGAGTGCCCCGGTACACTATGACTAACAAACCTTCTCCTCATGTGTTTCCAACACTGACAGATTCCTGAACTGTAGTAAGAGGACCCCAAAGACCGTCCTCCTGTAACTTGGGTTGACTCACAACAACAAAAAAACCCCCCCCAAAAATTGATCTCCATTTGAGAACATTACTTATTCAGCACTGTAGGGATGATGTACAGCCTCTTGTCAGTGTCCAACTCCTACAGAGATTAAATCACTAAAACAAATACAAAATGCAAGCTGGATAGATTTTCCGCACTCAGCCTCACGAAACGTAACTCTCTTATGTTTGTGGTGAACTCGTCTGAGGACACTACACCTCCTAGCAATTACAACTTGATCATCTACAGACTTACACACCTCCATCAGCTACACACTTACACAAGTCCATCAACTACACACTTACACAACTCCATCAACTATACACTTACACAATTCCATCAACTACATGCTTACACATCTCCTATATCAACTACAGACTTACACACCTCCATCAACTATACACTTACACAACTCCATCAACCATACAGTTACACAACTTCATCAACTACACACCTATATAACTTCATCAACTACACACTTACACCGCAACCCTTGTGCCTGTGTTTTGGGGAATATTTAAAATAACTGTTGATTCAATTAAACTAACATAGTGATCCTCCTGTAGACATATTCTGAGAAACAGATAATGTCTCTCTGGGTCTTAGTAATTATATCACCTACCAATACAGACTTGGAGCATAAAGAATTTACATTTAGTAATCTACATCTAATTTTATCTCTTTAATTTGCTCTACGTGTGTTAACAGTGTTTATTTTTACGAGGTTACTTTGAGTTTCACCTCTTTCATGTCATACTTGGTGAATTTTTGAATGGCGGGGGTTCTAAATTGTTCTATTTTGCTAGCCACCTTATGAGAACTATAATTACATAATTAGTTTGTATATCCTCTGAGAGCCAAGGAAAAAAAGTGTCTTTCAATATCACTTTTATTGTGATTTTCTGGCTGTTTGGAGATAAAACAACAACTCACAATTTAGAAATTTACAAAAATAATTGTACTTTAGATCTTACAGTAGTTGACAACAGAACTATTCCTTTGTAATAAACTGTGAGACTTCAAAATCAGAGTAGACTGACACCAAATTATAATTCCTGACATGTTCCTAAACAAGAAAATAAATGATTACCACAGGTAAACAAACAAGATCACCACAGTATTGGACTTTTTCTCTTTTTCTGGCATGTGTGTTTTGCTGCAATTTCCCATTTTGTATCATGATGAAAACAAAGTTCCTCTTATCCACCCAAACACATGAGATATCATTTGAAAGGTGCTTGGATGAATGACTGGATTATATTCTGATTATATCATCTACATTAATATCTTTTTTTCCTCTGTCTGGCTAATAAAACTATGTTATTGATGATCAGGATGTCCTCTACTAAACACATCAGGGCTTGTTACGGTAGCTCAGATGAGTCAAAATATATAAACCAAAAACCAATGTCCACTACAGAGGACAAAACGTATAGTCTGGGTCTCAGCAGGATATTTTTTAGTGGCAGGTGGTAGTCGCAGAGAAGCTTGTAACTGCAGCTCTGCATCATGTTATGGACCCTGGATTGTCTAATAAAATCAGCAAACTTTCTAGACATAAGACCAGGCTTTCTTCAAAGCATCTTGCAATTGTCAATAAAGGCCCTGTCACTGACCAGCGATGATATTGGGCTAAACATATCATCACTGGTCAATTCAATTTTTCAATTCAATTTTATGTCTATAGAGTCTATTGCAATGTGTTGTGCCCAGAACATGATCCCCAAGCAAATATTCCATAAACAATTGGAGATAACTCCTCTAGGAGGAGGTCAGATTGAGAAGGGGACTCTGAGCAAACTCCAGAGTCTGTAGTTACGTCTGCAGTTATACTGCTGATATCTGTGTTCCTACTGGTTTAATTAGATTTTTTTGCTGGTTATTTGTTTGTTTGTTTTTTGTTTGTTTCAAGCACCTCTTTCTTCAGAGAGGTGGGATTGATCCCTCCAGTAAGCAGGAAGACGGTAATGTTACATCTGTATTTCTGTGTGCTTGTTTTTCCCTTTTTCTTTGCAGGTGGGGTGTGGCTGAGTAATTGGAGCTCCTCCTCACTTGTTCCTCTTCCACACTTGGTCCTCATCTACTCGTCAGGTGCAGCTTTATAACCCCTTCCACTCCTTGTCAGTTCGTTCTGCTTCCAGATCATCCTTGGGC
The DNA here is from genome assembly GCA_028564865.1 of Zenarchopterus dispar. Taxonomy (NCBI): domain Eukaryota; kingdom Metazoa; phylum Chordata; class Actinopteri; order Beloniformes; family Zenarchopteridae; genus Zenarchopterus; species Zenarchopterus dispar. Next base: position 204 of record JAOWBL010002708.1, on the reverse strand, counting down.
AAGGGGCAAGGGCAAGGGGGGATGGTGGTGCTTCCGGAAAGTCTCAGCACCACCATCCCCCCTTGCCCTTCTGGATCTCCCCATCTCCACTGTGGGCTCCTTCCGTTTCCTGGGTACCACCATCACACAGGACCTCAAGTGGGAGCAGACCATCAGTTCCCTCATCTAGAAGGCCCAGCAGAGGATGTTCTTCCTGTGGCAGCT
>JAOWBL010002706.1:0-50512 GCA_028564865.1 Zenarchopterus dispar | reverse complement strand
TATATATATATATATATATATATATATATATATATATATATATACACACACACACACACACACACACACGCGTGTGTGTGTGTATGTGTGTGTGATTTCTTTGAGCACCTTTTGTTCAGCAGCTCATACTTGTCAATAACCAGTTTTGAGCACATTTGATTCTTTTGAGATAATCTGACAGAATTACAGTCAGACGTGTTGCTCCACATCCTGTTTTTCACCATTTGTGCGTCTGTTAAATGTTTGTGTGTGTGTAAGACAAATGGAAACCACAGACAGAATCAGCATAAACAGCATGAACTCTGCTCTCTGATTGGTCTGAGGTCTGCTCTGTCCTTCAGTTTAGAAATGAAGAGAAAAACCTGATTCAGGCTTTTTTTTTCTTTCTTCTTGATGTTGCAAGCAATAATGTGGTTTTCTTTCCATTTTATCTCTTGTTGGTACATTGCTTTCCTATCGTCATATCAGCATAAAGTTTCCCCAATAACGCTCTAAAACCTGAAAACCCAGAAAAGTCTGGCTACAGGGGGAGCCCTCCCTAACTTTCAAGAGCAGTTTTTAAACTTTAATTAGGTGAGTTTAATGAGTTTGGTGTGGGTTTTCTTTGTGTTGCTGTCTTGGATAATTTTCCATTTTAGTGATCTGGCCTATATTGAATTTCAATTGAGCTGAACTGAATTTCATATTTCAGTTGTACTGAACTAGATTGTAGTTGGACTTGTTTCCTTTATCTGTAATGTTTTCTGACATTACTTTTGTTGTAAATTGATGCTTCACAAATACTGTAATTTGAACTTTGTTTTTTCACCAGTCGATTGATTAAATGCATTTCTTTATTGGTACTAAATGACTTTTCAAGGCAAGTTCATAAGAAAAGCTTTTACTGACTTTCAATTTAAGTTAGTCTCTCTCCTAAAATGTAAACAGTTTTGCAATGGCTACCACAATAGAGGTATAAGGGGATTATTCAGAGAACATTCAACCAAAAGCTGAGGTTATATTTCTGTCAGATAAAACTTTCTATTGAAACAGTACGACAACCAAAGTCTTACTTTTGGTTGCTGCAACATTGCACCATCTTACTGCAGCCATGGTGCTGTGACCAAACCTTAACTTTCCCATGGTGTTCTGGAAACCAGAAATTGTTGGCGAGGGGGTGTGATCTGCAAGAGCAAACTAAATGTAGCATTTGAAGAGGAGTTATGTAGAGAAGGGGCTATATATACATTATAGGAGGATGGCATAAATTAGTATAGTCTACAGAAGGCAATATACAGTTTATGCACGTAAAAGCGCTGTGAACATACTATAACCAGTGAAAGTATGCGTACATATAAACATGAGAATTAACTACAAAGAATAGTTAGAGTCCAGTTGTGGTCGTAGGGAGGTAGGGATGAGCAGGGAGGGGGGAGATGAAGGAGTTAACAGATGAATGATGTGATGTGGGGTGGAGCAGTTTAATGGTGGGCAGAGTTCAATAGTGACACAGCTTTTGGGAAAAAGCTGTTCCAAAACCTGCTGGTTTGGGTTTGAAGGCTCCTGAAGCACCTTCAGGAGGGGAGGAGCTGGAAAAGACTATGGGCAGAATGTGAGGAGTCCCTGAGAATGCCGTGAGCCTGGCATAGACATCACTTCTCGTGGTCATCCTCTATTGCAGTAGTCCCCAACTTTTTTTGCGCCACAGACCAGTTTAATGTCAGACAATATTTTTACGGACCGGCGTTTAATGTGTGGCGGATAAATACAACAAAATAAAATGATACAACCGGCATGAAAACTGGTATTTTCTAAATAAAATAATAAACATGAATCCACTGTGTATGCAACTTTATCAGTAGAATTTAATTCAATGCAGAATACTTGGTCTCCAAGTGGCGGAGCAGTTTTGAAGGCTTCACTGCCTCATTAGAGAGTCGGTTGCTGCAGATTATGCAGAGTGGGCTTGGTGTGTGGGAACAACCTGTCGCAATAAATCCATTTTTCAAGTGGGACTCCTGGTATTGTCTTTTAAATGCAGCTTTCTTTTTCTTTGAAGTTGAAGGCTTGTCTGTCTCCTGTCTGTCTCTTTTACCCTGCACAAAGAAGCTTTCCAAAAATGTTTGTTTTTTACTTGTTTTGCTACCTTGTGGGTTAAATATAGGGTTAATGTATCACATGACCAAGATAAGCATCTTGCTGTACGCCAAAAGTGAGTCATAAAAGGATGTTATGGAGCGAATTTGGTCTTTTTTCAAAATAAAACATTGTTCAGACTCAGATAATAAATAAAAAGGAAATAATGTAAGTTATTTATTCTTTCTGTGCGGCCTGGTACCAAACAACCCACGGACCAGTACCGGTCCACGGCCCAGGGGTTGAGGACCACTGCTCTAATGCAGGGAGTGGAGTCCGAGTGATGTGTTGGGCAGTTTTCACCACCCGCTACTATTTATCAGCTAAAAATTGGATTAATTATGTAGTTTAAGCTTAAAACAGATTGTGGTCTTTATTGTGGACTTCTTCTCTATGTTAAATAACAAGTGTGCATACAAAGATGCAGTGGCGCACAAACATATTTGTAAAATGTGTTTTTATGTAACTGCAGTTCATTTACATCATCATGTGTTTATTCACTAAAATTATTCACTCTTACATCCACATGCCATGAATAATGTGCACTGCAGTGCTTCTAATCATGTACAATATTTCAAATGTTTTCTGTGAAATTTGACAGAGATGAACCTGCAGCTGATGTCTGGTGTTGTGTAGTGATCTGTATCTCCATCAGTGCCCTCTAGAGTCAGAACAGCTTCATCACATGCAGCAAGAACCAGGATCCAACGTCTACAGCTTCAGATTCACAAATAAACCCTGAAACACTCCTACATTTACTTTGACTTTTACTCTGTTTGCAGACAGTATGAACTCAAGATATTTCCTGTTTAGTCTTGATTTCAAAAATCTTTATAGAGGGGTGATAAAGGGAAAGTAAAGAGGTTAAAAAAGATAGCTGAGTGTAATGATGAACTGGTACAAAGTCAGTATCCATGAAAAATTGAGTCTTGAGGTTAGTTAGTTGATTAGTTGGTTATTTAGTTAGTTTTCTAAGGGTTAGAAAAAAAGCTGCTCAAATAAAGATTGGAAGAGATGTGCATGTTTTTCCTTCTTCTTTAAGTAATATCATTTAAGCAGTTGTGACTTGTCACTAGTAGAGAATGTGTGAAGGATTTTAGAAACAGTTCATGCAACAATGATCCTTGAACTTTTATACATCTTAAAATGTTTATTAAGAATGACATAAAATAACTTATGAAACACTTCATCTCTTCTTATCCTCAGTCCCAAAATGTTTTAAGTGTTAAGAGAAAAAGACAATATTTTGAAATGTGTTGCAGGCCTGAAATGCAAAAAGTGTATGTTGTGCTAAAAGGTAACGAGGCTAAACTCTGCTCATCTTGTTAGAATGAAACATTCTGCTGAGAAAAACCTGCATCCTAGTACTCACATAAATGCTATTTTAGTATTTGCTGATTAATCACATGCATCAACATACATAGCAGCATCATTCTCTTACAAAAGCCACAGCACAACAAAGTCTCTGAGCTGTTCATTTGGTCTCCAGACTTCCCCAGATAAGTCTGATAGAATTTGTATCTATTTGTTTAGGACACCTCGGCTAACCTTAGACCAGAACCTGGCTGGTTGGGGTTCTTTTAGGAACATAAGGAGGGCCTGCTCAATATTAAGGGAGTGGTTGTAAAGTTATGGATGATTGGTACATGTCAAGAGATAAAATTAAGTAAGGGAAATGGGGGGCTGATATGGAGCTTCTAGAGCTGATTATACAAGAAAGATGCATTATAAGATAGAAACAGACTAGTCTAAGCGTCATCTTCACAACATAGTGATTCAACAGCTGTCTTCTTCAGATCTGCTGCAACACATGCTGCTGCAGGAGATCCTTCCTCCCCACAGCTGAAAACATGACTCTATAAACTTTAATAATCTTTTAAAAAATTTTAACAAAGAATTTCCTTCCAGAGATTTTTTTCAATTGTTTATTTTACTTTTGGATTTCTCCATACTGACCCAACCTTTTCAGGTTCGGAATTATTATGAAATGAGCACGTCAGGATTTTTCATGTTTGTGGAGATGAATCTACATCATACTGGAAAACTGTAAGAAGTTCAAATAATGCTGCTTTGCCGATAATCAAACACTGACACCTTCTGTCAATATGTGACATTGCAGTATGAAACACACCTTTTGCACACAAATATTTTATTGATGAGCAGCTGTACTCCAGTGAACACTTTTTTTTTTTAGATTTTGTGGCTCTAGTGGCCGTTAGTGATAGCAGTGAGACATGAATAGAGAAGGAGGAAGACCTGCAGACAACGGCCACAGACCAGAACTGAACCCTTGACAGGCTGCATGATGACTGACGCCCCCTCACGAGGCACTCGTTCAACCACGTGAGCTGTCTGACACCCCACAAACACACTTATCTTGGAATACACTTTATAAGAGTAACTTTAACCTTACATTTGGGGAATATTACCTTTTTATAACAAAAAGTAGATAAATGCAACAAAAAGAAACCTGAGATTGTTAGACTTGATGGGTTTAACAACAGTTTAGATAGGAAAGAGATCATTGTGACAAGAACTAATTACATGAGTTTATACTCTGTATCCAGATACAGAAATTAGAACAATAATATCAGCGTGTGTGACTATGTTTCTGTGAATATTTTCTCTCCATCTGTGGCGTTAAAATCTCTGTACTAATGTTACATTTATGTTGTATTTTAAGACATATGTCCCATTTAAACTTGAAACAACCAAAGACAAGTTCTTCTTCTTTGAAAAGTAAATTTCAAACCTTAAAATGATTTACAAGCAACATCTGCTGAGCTAAAGTAATGAGGAAAACTCGAACCTTGTGTATAAAAAAATACAGCCTTTAAGACAAAGAAGTTTTATTTTAAAGGAAATATTTAACATGAACACTTGAATGTTTGCTGGCAGCAAGACATGCAGGCATAACAATGAACACACATGAACTTTTAAATCTTTTATGAATCAAATCACACAAATTGACAGTATCAACTCCTGTCATCTGGCCAGTTCTTTTTAATACACAGAAATCCCAGTAGCAGCCCTGTCACTTCCAGCCTGACTAGGCATCCTCATTCTTCCCCTCCTCAATGCAAAACAACTGTATCTTAGGTCCTTCTTTATGAGTCGCTATGTAAAGCCAGCTCCTGCCATGCTCTGATTGGCTTGGTACAATCTATACTGGTGGAGATAGCTGTAAATGGGAGGGGTACCAGATCCTTTTCATGGGAGGAAATTTTCTTCAGATGAATGAGTATGACTGGTCAGGGCTGTCTTACCTCAACATAGGCATCTAAAACACTCAAGTTGTTGTAACTCAACTCAGTCAAAGCCACAGCTTTAATACAATTATGTTTACAATAATGTAAACAGTATTTTGTACTTAAATAAGTACGATATTCACAAACAGCCAAAGACTCTTCTCATGTTTTTTTTTTCTTTTTCTCTCAGTTGTTTTAAAGGACACTCATAACAGTGGAGATAATCCACCACACACACACACACACACACACACACACTTCCCATGAGTGTTTACACATCTGTGAGTTTTTTCATGCAATATTTTCACTCAGAAACGACACAGCATCCACTTTATGATGTTCAACAGGTGGCAGCGTCCAGATAACCTTCCTCCTCCCTTGTTCACACTGGAGAGTCTGCAGATGAAACCCAAAGATATTAATGCTGTAAACAAAAATAAAGGTTATGATGCTCCACATAGATGCTTCATTATTCTTAAATACTGTTAATACATGAAAGAAATTTTCAATTATATATCAGCTGTGGTAAAAATTGCACAGAAACCAATACCACTGCAAACAGATGTTTGCACAGAGTTTAGAAAAAGAAACAGTTCCTTTTTTTCTTACATTTCTGACAAGAAAAGAAAATGATTTTTTTCTTTTTTTTAGTTCAAGTAGGATTCCCTTTTCTATTGCTATTTTTCATAGTTATTCATTATTTTTATTTAACAATTGTGACTTGGCCATAATCATTTAATTTCATTAGTCCTGAAAGTTTATTTTTCATTTGTTTAAACAATATAAAATTCTAAACACCATGAGAACACAGCTGTTCCCAGGAAGGAGTTTTAGGGCTCCTAGAAATCAATCACCTTTGGCATGAAATGTGCAACTGATCAAAGGAAAAACTATAAAAGACTGTAACAAATGCCAGCTGAACCAGGAAGACTTTCATTATCTAGAGTACACCAGCCTGAAGACTACAAAACCAGAGGCCGCCATTGTTACAAAACCACTGTACAAAGGACAGATCACAGTTTGCAGCTGCACAAAAAGACAAAGATCTCAATTTCTGAAACCATGTCTTGTGGCCTGAAGAGTTTAAAATTGAGCTATTTCTTCGTAATGTTCAATGCTATGTTTGGAGTAAAAAGGGAAAAGCTTGTAGGTATCTCATCACTTTTGCAACTATGAAGTGTGAGATTGGTAGCATTGCGCTGTGGACCTGCTTTGGTGCAGGAAGGATTAGTGAGCTACGTAAGAAGAAAAGAAAAGAAATATATGTGGATATGTCAAAGTGACAGCTTGAGAAAATTCAAGCCTCGGCATGGATTAGTCTTCTAAATGGATAATGACTCCAAAGTGGTTTAAGAGCAGCAAAGTGAAGATGTTGTAGTGGCTGTCACAAAGTCCTGCCACCAGGGCTACACACAATTTATGGGCAGCATTATAAAGATATGTAAAAGCAAAATAATCCACAAACTGGACTCAACTTTACAGTCAGAATCTGTGAAAAAAAAAGTATTTTTCTAAACTCTAAATTTCTGCTTGAAACTACAAAAAAATGATGATAGACTCTTCGAGTAAGTTAATGTGCCAACAAATCCATGTGAAAATACTTCATTATAATCAAAATTTCTGACTGAAAATCCCACTGAAATACAAATTTTTTAAGCGAAAATTTTGGTTTGGCCTGGCAGATGTGCTATTATTAATTACATTAAAAGATTTTTTTTTTTTTTAATCATGATTTTCTGACCTGGAAGGACAAAATGACGACAAGGACACAGATGATGGCTATCACCAGGATGACCACAGGAACACTGATAGATGTCATTTCATTCTCCTCCTCCTCATCATCATTAGCATCATCAGCATCAGCATCACCTTCACCCAGCTGATTCTGAGCCATTCGTTCAGGACAGCGAGAACTGCCTGTGGACAAAGAGAACAATGAAGATAAAGGTCTGGAGGACTGACAGGAGGAGACGAGTGCTGATGTGGTGGTTCAAGTAGATGCATCACCTGCTACATGAATGAGCGTGCCATTGCCAGTGTAATTCAGGAACGGGGGTGGATAAAACACCTGGATATCACAGCGATATATGTCTGTGTCTGTGACTTTCAAACCGGATACCGTCAACTGCACTGCGTCCCCTCTGGCCTCAGCTGAGCACTGCACCTGAAACACACCAAAAGAGTTTGAACTTCCCCGCATCTTCACACTTCATTCTTCTTATGATCCATGCTATTGCCAAACACATGATTTATGACATCATATGGGGGGGGGGCTGGAATGATGACATCAACACCAAAGGAATTGAGATGGTTATTAGTTTTCTGTTTACTGCTTACACACATTGCAGTGGACTGCTTTTACAAAGATTTACCTCATCATTATTTGAAACTTTATTGGTGAGCTTAAGACATTTCAGCATTATGTGTTAAATAGTGTGGATTAAGTAGATTAAGTCTAATTTAAAGCTAACATCCATCAATAGTCTCACCTCTCCTTCACTCCTCCTTTCTGTCTTCTGCTGAACCTCATTAATGTTGAGCATTGTCCAGCAAAGTTCCTGCTTCCCATGAAGACCTTTCAACAGTCCCACCCGCAGATCTTCTGGGTTCGGGTAGGGATACTGCTGAGCATGAGAGGTTGGAACCTGGTGGAAGGCAGGTCGGGGGTGGATGACGCATGAGATCTGTGCTGTACCGTCGGTGCTCAGCACACTGTAGGGCTGCGTCACCTTCACAACTGCCAGGGGAAAAAGGTAGAGCACATTAAAACATAATTACAGTACTTTGCTAATTACGCAAAAGCTGCGTTAATAAATTCGTCATGCGGCTTTCTGTTTCTCAGAGCATCTCCGTTACAGATGCCTTACAAAAACTCCCACGTGCCATTTTTGTTTTCAACGAGTGCAGAAAGACTAACCAAAACGCTGTGGTTTGACTCCACGGAGGAGCTTAGCCGAGTCCCGTAATCGCAGTGAAGCCACAAAGTTCACACGCGCTCCCAACACGAAACAAACAAAACCAAAAGATTCCTAAATGCAGGCTAACCAGTGAGCATACAGCAAAGATGCATAGAAATCAAGGAAATATATTCGAGTAAATGTAATCAAGAAACCCTTTAACAGAGATCCAAATAAGAAAACAAGAAAATAAGCCAAAACTTTGAAATGACAAAGCAGGGAGACTTAACTGGAGGTTTTACAGAGAGAATCACAATGACTGACCTCCACTTTGAATGTTTGTCCTTGCTGGACCGCTGTGACTAAAATATTGTAAAGTTCCTGGCTGAAATATTTTTTCCCCACACATGTCAATGAATTATCAATAATAAATGTCATTCATGAAATTGTAATTAGTCAAACTGCACTATGAAAAACAGGAGTCTGACAAAATCTGAACGTGCAAATTGACTGCCACTGTAAGGCTGATTCATGCATGAATTTTGTTTTAAAGTTCTCAAGGCTGTGCTTACATCTGATTCACAAAAGAGGCTGAGCATGAAAAACCAGGCAGGTTTTTCAAAATACTATCTATAAATTTTACGCCTGCAGTTTTTGTTTTGTTTCTTTTTGTTTTTTGAACTATCCTTGCAGGGATTTCTCCATATAAAATGCAAAACAAGTGGGGGTTTTAGTTCGGTTCATGGATTAAAACAGGCAAGCAAAGCAGAAACCAATTCTTGACTGGTATTAAGAATGAAAATTAAAGCTATATGCATGACCTAACACCTGGTGATAAAAATACATGTTCAGAAATCTCATGTAAAATTCACTGAAGCATTAGTGAAAAACTTCAGGTTTCTTTGCAGCTTTTGCTTGAGACAAAACCTATTTTTAGTCTTTCTGCTAAGCTAGGATGCTGCTGGCCTCAGATGTACATTTACAGTGATAATGATAAAGTAAGATGTTTCACCTCTGAACATCTTTATCTAACATACATTTTAGAATTCAGTCTGATTTTAAGCCTTAAGCAGCAATATGAACAAAGGTGTTCACATAATACCTTTTAGAAAGGTAGTCTCAAATATTTTGATAGCACCTGATGAGGCAGAAACTCAGCTTCTCAGTTTCAGGTTTTCTGACAGCATCTTGTAGTAAGTCATATACTGTGTCATTTGTGAGCTGTCTTGTTTCATGTGTTTTAATCTTCCCAGCTTCTGAACAGAGATTTAGTGACATTTAAAACCCTGATGCAGAGCTCATTTGGACAACCAATCATCTTTTGTCTCGTGAATGATATGCATTCATAAACTAATTAAGTCTGTCAGTTACAGCACTGATAGAAGTTTTACTTCAATACAATATTACCATATTACCCTCTGAAAGGTTCTTTGGACCAATAGTGTATGACATATATCCAGATGAAGTCAGGTTCAGCTGAATAAACTTAAAATCAGAAGTGGTGTACCACAAGGCTCTGGTCTTGGTCCATTGCTATTTAATAACAAGCAACTTACTGCTATTATTTTCCAGCATTTTATGCAGATGAGTGTTGTCACCCTGTGGGTTGTATTCAGCCTATGTTCAGTTTCAACTTATTTATATTTACAGCAAAAGTAAGACTGTGGATTGAAAGAGTGTGTTTGCCATCACTTTCTATGACTTTGATTGTCAAAGGTTTCAATGATGCCAACATCACACTGTCTGAATTAAAAAAACATCAACAGGTGTCTACACTGAACATTTAAATCAGAAAGGCAAAGACAAAACTAATCCGATTAAAGGCTGCCTTTACATGGCACTGACTACTTCTTGTGCATCTAAAATAAAATATAAAACACAAAACAAAAAATCATCACATCTCTAAAAGTCTGGTTGTACTCACTACTCCACACAGGAAGACAGAGGCTGAGGACTGCCAACGCAATCCATCCCATCACACAGTGAGTCAGGAACATCCCACCGTATTTCAAATAAGAAGCTAAAGGCGCTGTCTGGAGTTTCTGAGAACACACACTCACACACACACTGGTGAGCAAATTTCTGAAAAATACTGCAAAAATAGTGAATCTCATCTTTATAGACTGGCTCAACTGTCATGGAAAGTGTGTGGCAGCACAGGAAATGACGACAGTGTTTTGCCAGTAAAGACATGCAGCAGCTTTAGGCGGCTGTGGTTCTGCTGGAACGCTGAGAAGAGCAAATTTCACTGATTTTAATAAATGGGTTTGGTGTCAGAAGCACTTCAGTTAAAAAAAGAGGGAGCTGCTCAAACAAAATAAAAATCTATTTAAAAGGATCTGACTCCCATTTACTCACCTAGAATAGAAAAATGATCAGCGATAAAGCTCTGAATTGCTGCTGCAGTAGTTTAACTTCCATCAACAACTGAAGCTTAGACTGAAACTTGTTTAGTTTCATACCTTTACACATCAACATGCATTTCAATCATGTCTAAGGCAACACTCTTCTGCACAATCTATGTAGCCAATATTTATTTATTTGTAACCCTTCTCATATTTTTTCTACTTTTATTGTCTCACATTTCTCCTTACTGCTGATAACCAACAATCCCATGCAACTACAAATGCGCTTGGCAATAAAAAATAAGTCTGATTTGATCACATCTTAAAATCTCAACATAATGAACTCCACTTAAAGGTCATAAAATATGTGTGAAAAGAAAACCACTGACAGAAGCTCACTCTTGTGATACCTGCAACAACTCTCTTCTTTTCGTGTATTCAGGCCTTCATTGATACTTATTAGGAACAAGATTGAGAGTTTCTTACATCACTGTTTGCTGACATTTTTAAGACAGCTCAGTCTTCCTCTGAAGCAATATGAATATCATCAGCATTTTTAGCAGATGAGTGTCGAGTGGAAAATTCAGATTTGAGCCTGTGGAAAGTTTTGCTACATGAATAATTCGTTTGTATTCCTGTGCCATCTGAATTTTCCCTGCAAGATTAAAATAACATCACAAACTCTGAATAGTTAAAAAAAAAGTCTTTTTCACTCATAGATGTATCAATGATGGCAAGACAAAAAGACTTTGTATGATTTTATAATTGCCCACATTTATGTGACTATTTATTTGTTCACTTCTTTTTTTTTTTAGTTGCATGTGCTTAGTTTGTTTGTCTCTATAAATTATGGCTCAGAAAACAATTAAATAAGGTATTTTTATTTGACTTGAGTGAAACCACTTCATAGAAACAGATGCAACTATACGGTTTAACACTCCTGTGAAGCAGCACGACTCTGTGATTTGAGCTGCCGATGGGCTGAGTTTACCAGGAGGTCACGTTCTCTCACAGGGAAAACCTGATGGGAAAAGAGTGATCACATAACGCATTGAGTGGGATGTGCAGTAAACAGTTCTTTCTTTTGCTATGAACTGTCATGGATATGCCTGATGAATAAAGTCATGCCTAAAAGGAAGCAAATAGTGAAACTGAAGCACTCTTATGGTCGTTCAGCGCCACTCAATACTGCAGAGGATCCAGTCAACTCCGAAAAACAAACAGTAAAACTGAAAAAAGTCAAGCAGGATTTCAAAGGAGGTAAACAGAACCACAGATCAACAATAGCATACAACATATTACCCTGTGTTATTGTGTCACTGCGCCATCACTGGGACGTCGTCAGCAATTCTCTTAGAGAAGATGTTTTGCTGCCCATCAATCTGGGAAAGCCTATGAAGATATTTCCAAACAGTTTAACACCCATCATTCTCCAGTGAGAACGTCATTGCCAAGTGGTGGAAATCATGGCAGGTTCACTCCAAAAGGAGACTCTGCAATGCTCAGAGAAACTGTAAAAACCTTCGAGGGTTACATTTCTGACTCTGCATGCTTCAATTAGCATGTTAAATATTAAAATTCACTTCATCAAAGTTTAAAAATAAAAGACTGGACAAGTATAACTGAAGTATGTTTGGAAGGATCCCAGGAGGAAGCCTCATCTCTAAAAAGAGCATGGATTAGATTATTAAAGGTTTATCTGAACAAACTACTAGACTATGAGCATTTGTAGAAAACCAAAACATGGCAGATCACCTCAAACCACCTGTCAGGCACAAGGGTGGATAAGGGATGATTTGGCCTTGTTTTACCTTTACAGAACCTGGACACCTTTCATTAAACCAGCTGACACTATTACAATTTTAAAAATGGTTTCATACTTTGAATATACATTCAAACTCCAGTCCAGCTGGGAAAGAGTGGTTTAGGGAGATCATTTTCACTGGCTGGCCAACAGAGTCCAGACGTCAACCCTCTGAGCCCTAAAGACCTACATCTCAGCCTTCAGGATATGTTGCAGAAGATTTTACACCATCTGACTCTCACATAAGAGCAAGAGCTCAGTGAAAATTAATGCAATTCTGGAAAGAAATACAATCCCAAAGATGCCAGCAAACCGGAAGATGCTCCCAAAAATGCTGAAAATGCAAATAAAAGAAAAATAATGCTGCAACGGTTAAATTTAAATTGGCTTCCACTTTCTTACAGATACTTTGAGCCCAAGATTTTTCATCTTTTTTCTATTGAAAATGTAATGTTGTTAATATATGTCCACTTTTGCATTCCAGAGCTGAAACATATCCTTAAAAACCACATCCTTTGAAGATCATTGTTAATACTTCAGTGTTTTTGTTTTCATGCATATTCAGTAACTTTCACACATCATTTCTTCACAAAGCAGAGCTCCTTTTGCCATCTTTGCTCTTCAGTATCTCAGCCTTTCATTGATATTCTTTTTGTAAATCATCAGTTAAATCACGTCTTAGTTTTTAGTAAGCTTTATTTAACCAGAGAAGGAAACACTGAAATTTCAAATCTCTTTTCCGAGAGTGCCCTGACAAAACAAGTGGCAGTTTTAAACACAAGCGTCAGTACTGAGGTGCTTAAAGGTGATACCCTCTCCCCAAACACACTGACACATGACTGATAAAGCATCACCTGCTCTATATAGCATCTTTTTTAAAGTTTTTTTCAGACCTGAAAGGCAAACAATGACATTTTAATAACAAACCAAATAAAGTTGAGAAGAAAAACGTGAAATATCTTAGTTTCATACAGTCTGAAAAGAAAGACATGTCAGAATTAACTTTACAATTTGCTGCATTGTTTTATTTGGACATTCCACATTGTCCCATTTTTTTTCCTCATTTGCAGTTGTAAATATTGGGATATTACAATAACTTATTTCAGTGATGCCAAAGCAAATGTGTTGCATAATCAAAGCTAAAGATGATCCACCAAAATGTTAGGGTTGGACATGTTCTGTGTTTTCCAGTGAGTCCACACTCATGGCCTAAAGGGTGGCACCCTGGAGGTATTTTTTATCAGTTATCCTTATCTGGCAACCACATAAAACTATTTCACCTGGCTGTTTGAGCCGTTGTCTTTATGGCGACGTTAAAGACTGGTAAACTGAGATCTTGTCAGCCCCTTCACCACCGAGACACAGTCCAGTGACTACAATAAAATTAATGATTTCTCTTCCCATAACATGGGTAAGATCTCTACTCCTCCAATTTTAGATAACTCTTCCAATAATATTTGTGGAAGATCTGCGCTGGACTCTTTCCCCTCACCTGAAAGGAGCGTGCTGTCTTTTACCAGCAGAGAGCTTCACGGTGTGCTCATTTGCAGTCCTACAGCAGTATATTCAGCTCCTTGAGTGCTGGAGGTCCTCCTGAAATGACGCAAAAAGATTACATCATCTACAAGAAGCTGTAGTTTATTTCTCCCTCGCTACAAAGTTCTAGCCATAACAGAAGTCCAGAGAAGATGCTACATTGGTGAAATCCACTCATGAAGTCTTTACAGCGCTCTTAAGTACTGCAAAAGCTCACTTCTAAGAAAGTAAAACACCTTGTTTCAAGGAAATTAGAAGACTTTTTATGCTAGTTGTAAGGATTTGAGTCAAGAAAATCTTTCTTACCCCACTGGCATTTCTTTGCTCAAAATCAGAGAATTTTGACTAGTTCTATGGAATTTTTCTAGAGCGTTTGTTTTTGCAGCATAGGATATAGTAAATGCATGATATAGTGAACTTGTCTCTTAATTCACTATTAAAGACATGTCTGTGTTTATTCAAAAATTTCTTTGAAAGTGTGTGATGCAATCAGACTTAATTTTTTTTTTTTTTTGTTCTTAAAATTAATCATATATTCCTCTCTGGAATTAGATAATCATTTATACAGTTTCATATCGCTGCAGGTTATGCGCAATAATAATGTGCAGTGGAAACAGCTAATGCTGTAAATGTATTCTCAGACTGATCAAAGTGGAAGTGCTGATGTGACATTTGGGGCCCTCCTTACGTCACATATGTTTTGCCTGGAAACTCTCTGTGTGGGGGTTAAACCCCTTTTTTCTTTTTTTCTTTTTTTTCTATTCTTTTTTTTTTTTTTCAGAGCTGACTGAGCTAACAGTCAGCACTACAGTCCTCAGTCACCAGGAAAACAATGTTTTGTTTCTGCTGCTGTCATTGTTTCACAATGGTTTTGCAGCATCAAGAAAAGCGTGATCAGATGCTGTCGATATCTGCATGTGAAGCTGGTTTCAGTGTCTAAAGCATCCAAAACACCGCAGGAGCTCAGAAGCGCTGTTTCTGATGGTATCATGTTTGGTAAGTACAAGTTAAAACCAGAAACGCACGGCCAGATATGTTGAACATGCCACAACGCATTTTGTTGTTATTGGAAATTTCACCGCATGTGGTCTCGAGGAATGACACATTGTACCATGACCCAGCACAAAAAAGCCTAAAAGCAACAATCTTCCACCTTCTGTGACCTGATTAAGTTCATTGATTTTAATAAAGCTGCTGTTTGGCGGTTGAGACTTGAATTATGTGTTGTTGTTGTTTTCCTTTTTTAAATCCCACAGAAATACTTTGCACTTTGTGTTTCTGTGGGTATTTCGGTTCGACTCTCAACATCTAACTCTCAAAAGTTATCTTGCTAAAGAAGATGTAAATGCAGTAAATAATGTGGGAAAGATGTGCAACGCAGAAAATACAATCAGCAAAATCAGTTTTTGGTCAAATTAGATTTGTTCTTTCTGAGAAGTAGAATCAAGTGTGTACAGTAACAAAATCAACCAGTAAAGATAGAGAAGGCTGCAGGGTTTTTTTGTTTTGTCAGCTTGCTTGTTCAGCAGAGTGATGTTGTTTTGAATGCTGGGATCAAGTTTGCTGCACCAGACATGTTGTTCTTCATCCATGCAATATTTTTTATCTTGCAGGCTGTACAAACTCCTGTTTCAGGGTGTTCTGTACTCTCACTGAAAAAAATCCATATCAAAAGTGCTTTGCAGTTACCGCTGCATCATGATGCTTAAAATAATCAGAACAAACAATTACATTTCTCAGTTTTTTATACTGAAACAAGCCCAATTCTTTATTCTCTTTGATACTTTGATACAAAGAATTAGCTTGGTTTCCAGAGGAAAGTAAAAACTGCCTCTGAAGGAAGCATGTGATGTAAGCTGAACAACGGCCTGACGAGTGAGTCAACAAAGAACGTCACAATTGGTGTGTAGTGGAGTAGGAACACCAATGAATGAGTTTTGTTGGTTTTTCATTAAAAACATGTTAATCTAAGGTGTTATTGGTAACCTCTTGGTTGTTCTGGATAGTGGCTCTTGGAGGCTTTGGTAGGGGTCATCACATAAAGTCTCGTTGCATTTGGTTCAGTACATTGTGTACCAGTGGAAATTCTTTTGAATGGGAGGGTTACCAGACCCATTTCGCAAGTGCAAAGTGAATTTTTATGGCTGTTTTTTGACAGTCACTGGTCAGTTCTGATTGGGTGAAAATCAAAATGTAAGGTTGATGACCAGTCTGTGTGTAAAGTTAAAAAAAAAAAAGTACACAGGGTTGGAAATTATTATTTTAATATATTTTTATTGGGTTTTGACTTTGCTGTCATGTTACATGGATGCTGTCCTTCAGAAAACAACACATTAAGGATGAGTATCTCTGGATTATGGTGATTTTATTGTTTCTCAGATGTGTAAACAATTATACCCTGTCAGCCAGGACTTCCAAATTCCCGTCCTTTATCAACAAATCAGCTTTTTCAATCACTGTTTACTGTCATGTTTACTTGTTTCACATTGGTGGGTTTGTGGTTAGGGTTCTTAGATCACTGTGATTCACTAATTTACGGGGTATCTCATACAATCATTTGATCAAAGTCCTCACCTGCCCTGCCTCACCACTGAGTCCCACTGTGTACAGAAGTGCTGCAGTCTGGCTGAACCACAACCTCAAGTCCAACCAGTCTGACAGTCAGAACATGCTCAGTTTGACTCAGTCACCACAAGCTTGATATTACAACTTAGCTTATTATAAACTGTTATGCTAATTGCCTTTAACATACACCAACCTTCTGGCTGAATTTGTCCTTATTTCGGCAACTGTGATGGAGGGGATTTCTTAAATGAGGACTGCAGTTGATTTGGCTAATTTGACTGCCTCAGCCTTCTTCCCTTGAACCTTCAAGGACAACTTGGAGCCAGTTGTAGACGTCTGTTCATAAAATTAAGAACAAAAGAAGCCATATTTTTTTGTCAAATCAGGTTGACTGTGCCATCTTAGGTATTTTTATTCACAGCTCAATATTCAAATTCACCAAAAAAGCTGAGGACCAAGTTGCCAGAGTGATGACAGCCTAGCTGTTACAGTCATAGACAGCAATGCAACTGTCACTCAAAGACCTCCCTCGTGGGTACAGTTGTCTTGGACTGTTTTTTGTACCAGGCTGTAACTGTCTTTACTTCATCTGTAAACTTGAACATTTTAACATGGGAGATTGACATATAGAGCCAAGGAACAAAACTTTCCCATATTCTCAGGATGAAGTCTATTTAGCAAACCAGGTGCAGCATGTTGGGTCTAAACTTAAATAAATAATAGTGTTTATTCATCCTGCAGTTTTTGCGCTTAACATCTTTTTTTTTTTTTTGGAGCAAAATCAGATCGAGCTGATGATCTGACCAAGGAACAGAGGTTTTACATGTTTGCTTTCACTCATGAGCTGTTTACCTTTGTTTAATACCAGTTTGGTTTGGTTTAGGAAAATAATATTCTTAGTATGAAAACGTACAGATTCGTAACATTAAATCAAGAGTATCAGATAATAAAGAAAATAATAGCTTGCCTAAGATGCCATAAAAGGATACTAAAATCTATCCTCTGTGTATATAATAGATCGCAATAAAATAAAAGAGTTCAAATGAGGCTTAAGCATCATTCTTTGGTTTTAGGTGGCTCCTGTCCCAACATAAACTCCATATTGTCTCCATTTTCAGTCTTTTTGAATAAATAGTCATCCATCAGCTTCTCAGGCACAAAGAGAGAAATACTAAAATAATTTTTGAATTGTCATTCAAACATGCAAAAGCTGCAAAAATCCTGTTCATTGGGAAGATTCTGACTTTTATTTTTTTGTAAACCAAACTGTGTAGCAGAAGTCGGGAACCTCTTTGACATTTATTACTGTTGCTTGAATAGACTCAACCTCCAAACCTGAAAACTTCATTTAGACATTTTATTCTCCCTATTCTGAATAAATTGTACAAAACTACTTCCATCAACCTTGTTACAAAGCAACGTAAATGTTGGAAAGGCCAGTCATACTAGTAAAACTATTCATTTCCTGCATTAAGACATGAAACCATTTATTCTCAATAACGGCGCATTTAGCATTGTCATCGCACATAAAAAAAAATCTTCTGCATCCATTTCTAAGTAAACCACAGCATGAATGAGAAATTTCAGAACTGATCAGCATGTAATCTGCTGAAACTTGAAGGAAAATTACTCATGTCTTCTCGCATTGACCAGATAAGGAAACTGGTTCTTTTGTAAAGCAGCCTGTTAACTCTTTATTGACCTTTAAAAGATCTCAGTGACATGAGGTCCATAAGAGAATGTGTCAAATAGGTGACAATACAACATGTTTAAAGCACTGCACTTTACAGTGCAGAAGGATTGACACTTAAGTATCCTTTTAATATTTAACATAAAACAGCTTTATTACCATATCATATTTATGTGCAGAAGATGCAGCAGTGCACTCCACTGAGATTAAGCATTTAAACTTCCATCCGGTGGTCTCATGTGATGATCAGGTTAATGTTCTGGTTGTGACTCTGCCCACTTTAGTGTTTTAGATGGATTTAGATAGTCTGTCTTAGTAATAAATTAGCAGTTTCCACCCTCTGAAAGGAATATCAGTCTAGACATGCTTATTTAAATCCCAAGAGATGTTTTCTGTGAGGTAAACTGTGTCAAGCGTAGCTTCCAGTTGTGTTAATTATGACATATATGCACGACTTAAAGCAGCACAAACTAGTTGTAGATGGAGTGTGGTACTAAATATTGTAAACTTTCCTTTGATAGAAGAATGACTTTGATCTGGTTTTATACTTTTGCAAAGATTTGTTATTGGACATTATGTGTCTTGGATTAAGTGCCTTCTGTGAATAATGAGTCCTTTGTTATTCATATCTATGATCAGGCCTCATGTCAGACTTATGTTGAGCTCATGATGAAATTCAATGACCGTAGGACTGTGTTTGTCTGTGAAGAGATATAAGGGGAATCCTGATGTAAATGAGTGAAGCAGTTGCATAATTCTCTGTATATAACTGCTCCATTGTTGCAAGAATTAAAACTTCCGTTTTTGTTAATTTTTTCAAACACCACTATAATCATTCTTCCTCTTCTTTTCTCTTTAGGATTTTCCTATTTCCATATTATTCTGTCTTTTGCATCTTCCTCTGTCATACCAATCATTTTTCTTTACTTTTTCTGACCTTTAAATGATCAAAATTGACTTAAACTGTAATATACCCTTTTTTCAGGCTGTGAAATAATTTTTTAAGCAGTAAATGAAAATTTTTACATTGTAGGTGCAGTAGAAACTTCTGTTTTTTATTTTATTGATTTTTTTTTTCCAAAAGGATTTTCACTTAATGTAAGTTGAATTTTCAAACAAGAGATTTGTCCTCCCAACTCCATACAGCCCATCCATCCATCTCCAGGTGGAGTCAGCTCTCCGCTCCGTAGATGCAATTGAGTTCAAAAAGAAACATCCTCCAGTTGTCTCTTGCCATGACACGTGATTGGCAGAAGCAACACATCTAATTGGTTTAAGAAGGTAACCAATAACAGCAGTATGATGGAGACCGATGGGAAGGAGGAGAAGAAACAGGGTGCACCCAGAGAAAGAGATCATTTAGGCTGCACAAACTGACAGATCCAGAGATTGTTTGAGTTGAGATCAAAGTAAAGCGAATCGATTGTGACGCTCGATCAATCTGAACGGTGTCAAAATTGAATTGTATGTGATCTTTAATATGTGTGCTTGAAACTGAATTGATCTTATGTCATGAGAAAAAAAAAAGTAGAAATACAGAAGGAAAACTAGACAACAGTAATGACCTGTGACGTTTCCAGGTCTGTGAGTTACCTCACAGACCTTTCAGCAGGTCTCGAGTCTGTCACACTTGAGACTTACTGAGGGAATTTTAATGAAGCTCATTGCGATAAAAAATATGTACATATTTGTGTGGGTGTGTAATTGTCTTTTTATCAATAGCTGGTATCAGTTAATGGCTAGCTGTCATCACTTTAGCTACATAGCCCTCAGCAGTGTGATGACTTGACTTCTAAACTGTCAATGAAGACTAAGCAGTGGATAACCATTTTTATTTTAAAGAAAATACAGTCATTAACTTTCTCTTTAAAAAAAAAAAAAAAAAAAAAGGCATCACAGCTGGAACCAGTGGGAGCAAAACCAGCCACCCAGAAATCATGTATGTGTATTTATGAAAAGAGAATTTCATTAAATTAATTACTATGCAGCTGTGCAGAGAGATGAAGATCAAAAGCACTTTTCAGAATACCTGTGGGGGATGTCACAGGGGGTTTATCCAGTTTTTTTTTTTTTTATACAGGTTTGTGATCCAAAACTCCTCAACTTGCCCCAATGAATTTGGAGGAACGGTAACTCTGAGCTCATCTACTGTTAAAGAACAGCTCATTCCTTAGAAGCTACCAAGTTTGCAGAAGCCAATCATGACAGATTAACTTAATTCATCTGGTTGTCACCAGCTGAAGCAACTTTTTTATGCAGGTGAGAAAATCTCTTTTTTCAGTGACATTGACCTCAGTGCTCTGGTAGACCTCTCTGGATGGCGTGAACCAAACAATCTCCTTCCCCCAGACGTAAACTTCTCTGTGAAAGCTTGAAACAAATAGATGAATGAATGCAGGCAAGGTTTTGGAAAAATCAGAAACCAAAGGCAGCCTTCCTGAAAGTGTGACACCTAAGACCAACGGCAACATTGGAAAATGTGTGCAGCGTGCAACCTGTGAGCACATGTGTGTGCTTCGCTGCCTCCATCCGTGATGCCTGAGAGTATTTACCACATCCTGACTGCTCAACTGCAGCAAACTTCAAAAGAAAAAAAAACAAAACAAAGGAGAATTTATAGCAACTACTTGTTTGGTTAAACTTACTTTAGTTTCTATACTCTGGAGAAATATGCACAAGGAGTCACGTCTGCTGTCAAACAGTAAATCCAGTTGGTCTAACAATCCTGCTTCATCAGCAATATTCTGCAAATTCAGGTTCAGTTTGACAGAAGCTTTTATTGTTAATCATGTTTGACATTTTTCATGTTAACATTGATCAAAGCTGCACATGAAAATCGATGTGTGAACTCCTTCCAGCATGTCGTAAACACAACCTGCTGCTGTTTTTATCAAAGCTTCAAAGGTTTCGCTGAGGCAAGGCGGTACCGCCGCGCCTGCAGAGGATGTAACGTCGATATGTTTCGTGCTCGTTGCATCAGATGTGTGAGAGGAGCAAACGATCAGCACCGGGCGTGACCGAGATCAGTGACATACAAAAACAAAAAAATACAACTGCAGAACAACAAGGAAGCACTATTTCACTTCAACAAAGAATCAGATTAAAACAGTTTAACTGGTTAGTACCTCCCTGTTCTATTAAAACTCTGTACTTTCATTTGGACTTTTTTTGTTTTCCTTTGTTTATTTGAAACAACTCCAGAAATTTTGGGACTCTGTAGAGTGAAAGTACAAACAGAATGGAATAATTTGCAAATCTCATAAACATCTGGCTTATATAGACAGAAGATACAAAACATATCAAACATTTAAACTGAGGACTCCGGTTCGTTTACATCTGGGAACTGCGGTAGCCAGTTGATTGAGTTTTGGGAGATGAATATTGTCCCATCTTTACTCCTAATTTGTTGTATTTTTCATTGATGTTCCAAATGTTTTCAGTTGGTGGAAGGTCATGGCTTCACTGGATCTGTGGATTTCTTTTTTTTTTTTTCTTTTTGGCTTTTAAACCGGTATAAACCCTTACTTTCCAGAACCTTTCCATTCCAAGGCCAATAATTTACCTTAATGCCATCCAAGGTGCAGGGACAGTGCTCCACTTTTCCTTGTTCCTCTTTAAATTATCTCTGTCCCGTAAAAGATAAGAGGCATTTTTGGATCATACAACATGGATTCTTCTTTGTGATAGTTTGAACCTACAAAGGCCAACTGTGATTTCTGGAAATGTTCCTCTACCTAAACAATGTTCAAGATTGTTTTTAATGCAGCGCAACATGAGGATCCAACAGTAACAGGCATCCAGTATCGACTTTCGGCCAGTTCCCCCGGACACAGAGATTTCTCCAGGATTTCTTTAGATAATTTTATGGAAAGTAGATAGTTGAAAATCTTTGCAGTTTTAACTCTGAGGGTCATTATTCTCAAAGTGCTTTACAATTTCACAGCTTGGTAAACCTCTGCCCATCTTCACTTCCAAAACGTTCAGTCTGTCGAAGTGGTTTTTATTGTTACAATTATTGGTATTATTATTATTATTATTATTATTATTATTAGTAGTAGTAGTAGTAGTAGTAGTAGTAGTAGTAGTAGTAGTAGTAGTAGCAGTATTCTCAAATATGTCACTGACCTGCTCCCAGTTCACATAATTAATTGTACATGTTCCTCCAGGTGTTTCCTTTTAGTACCTCTCACATTTCCTTTTTGTTTTGTTTTGTTTTGTTTTGTTTTGTTTTTTTCCCAAATCCCAACTTTTTTTTAATTATTGTGTTTCCACTGAAAATTAAAAATGAACTGTTATATATATATGTGTATATGTGTATATGTGTGTGTGTATGTGTGTGTGTGTGTGTGTGTGTGTGTGTGTGTGTGTGTGTGTGTGTGAGTGTGTGTGTGTGTGTGTGTGTGTGTGTATCTTATTTGAGCTTTGTTCTTTATGTTCTATTGTGAATAAATATGGGTTTTTAAGATTCAGTTTGTATTGACATTTTACAAAGCCTCCCATATTTATTGGTTCAAACATTAGCTTTGATACTCACCCATCACAGTTTCCCACAGCCCACTATCTATTTATCTTTGACAGTGTACTACATATTGTGTGTTTTTCTTTTTTCTAACCGTTGCTCTTATCTGAACACAATAGTGTGGTGTCCCTCCCACCTGCAGTCTGGCGTTGCAGCATGGAGACACTTTCATGTCCTGACACCAGGTTTGTCCCACATCCTGTGCAGCAGTTATGGCATCACCATGCTGCATTACACCTACGATGTATTCTGGGATTCTGCTGCTGCACACAAGATGTGTGCTGTGTATGGACATAAAATTGCTAAAAAAAAAAAAATTATATTAAAATTTAAAAAAAAAACTTCATGTTTTTCTGGGCTTTTCTGGATCAAGGATGAGACATTATGACTTCCTAATGTGAGTTTTAAGTTCAGCTCAGTTCAAAAAGAGCATTTTTGATTTATTGTGAAAAACCTCCAGAGTCTCTCTGGAGATTATGAGACTGATAATTATTTATCTAAATGTTAAATAACTTGTAGTACATACGATTTTAACATGTAAATAGAAGGCATTATACTATGTATAACAATGACTTTTGTTTTTTATGCTTTAAACTCTTCTGCACTGTGGCACATCTGTTTTAACTTGCATAAAATATCTGAAAACGTGCCATCACATGAAGAGAACCTATCATAAGCTTTTAGGATTTGTTGCACTAAACTCCTTTTTGTTTCTGCACAACAACAAGATGTTACATGAGAACATTGATGGAGCATGTAGAAATCTCTCTGAGTCATTCTGAAAGTTTTCTCTGTCTGAATAATTCGAGTGTTGAGGGTGTAACTCATCCTACCTGTGAATCTCACGATCTCAGCAGCGCGGGAGCTGGCCATCAGCATCCACAGCTGGAGCTCATCATGCAGCGGTAGTCGTTGCACAACGATGATGGTGTTCCCCTCTTGGGAGGTGCCCGAGGGGCGTGTCTCCACCCTCGGGCCAACTTGCCGGTCTGCATGCTGCTGGCAGGCCGGTGTCCACTCTCCACCAAACACCATCAGAGCAGATTCTCAGCTGCAGGACAGAACGTGAACTTCCTGTGAAAAGCTGAAACCACATGTGCAAACATGCACGGATACAAGCTCACAGGAAAAGCTTGCAGCCACATGAACACAGTTAAACACATTTGAACCCATGTTCAGTTGTGTGACAAAGAAAATACAACCTTTTCCAATTCTTGATCTCCTTCACCAGGTAAACGTGGATAGATTACACCATGTCATTATTTATTTCTCAAAAACTGAGCCAACGTGCACTAACACTGTGGAAAAGAAGGGATTTAGTAGCTTGTAGAACCACCCTCAGTGGTAATAGCTTGCAGCAACAGTTTTCTGGGTGATGTTATCAGTGTTTTACATCACTGCAGGGAATTCTGTGCCACTCCTCTTTACACATTACTTCCCTTCATTGAGATTTGTAAGCAATCATCTATGCAGACCTCTCTTAAGATCCTGCCACAGCATTTTAACTTTTACTGGGCCTTTGAAAATCCTTGATTCATTTCTTTTTCAACCAGATTTTCTAGTGTGTGTTTGGGATCTTTTGCTCTGCTTCTGCAGCTTTAACGTCATAGAGATGGACTCACATTTGACTCCAGGATCAGGACCAGTTCCTGGTGTAAACACTCTATGTGTGTTTTTTTTTTTTCAGACCACAGCTAAGGAGGGGGCCATATGATCAAAAGAGTCCCAGCTTAGATTAGACTTGATTTATTAAACACATAAAGAAGTTCCTCAAACCCTTTCCTTATGAAAATTATGATATATATATACATATATATATGTATATATATATGTATATATATATATATATATATATATATATATATATGTGTATGTGTGTGTGTATATATATATGTATGTATGTGTGTGTGTATACATACACATACACATACACGCACACACACACACACACACACACACATATATATATATATTACAACCAAATAAAGTATAAGATTTGTTGGTAATTCATTTGTCCATCTCTATTTGATGTTTCTGCTCATTCAGTTGCAAGCAGTGTGTTATTTGTTTGGTTTTTTTTGTACTTTGTATTGTTTTTATTATTATTATTATTATTTCCACAAGCAAAATGTTGTTTAGGGCTACCAAAATTGTTGGACCAGCCCTGTCTGGGATATTCTGGTACACAAAGACATTTGTGGTCAGCTAAAGCAAGTTGTTCAGATCTGTGGCTGTAAATTATCCACCACATTTGACAGTGGGCATGAGGTGTGTCTGCTGAATATTTAGTTTTGTGAACCATAACCATGGCACTGAGTTTTAAGGCCAAACATCTCCAGTCTAGTCTCAGAAGGACATTGTTCCAGAAGTCTTGTGGTTTAAGCCATGCTGCCATTTTCTGTTTCATGAGGACCCTCTTGGCAACCCTTCTAAACAACACTTGGTCAGTTTTTTTTCCTTTTTTTTTATTTTTCTTTTGGCTTCTCCCTACAGCAGATCATCTGTTTCTATCTTCTGTCTCCTGCCACCTCTCCCTTCTATCCTCTAACACCAACCTAAGTGTGTATATACTTTTAAAACATTCAGAAATCTCATCTTTTGTAACTGTACGTTCATGAGTGTTAACATTGGACATGCTAAATGACTCATGAGATGTAGTTGCAAAAAGAAAAAAAAAGTTGCTATGACCATG
The DNA here is from genome assembly GCA_028564865.1 of Zenarchopterus dispar. NCBI lineage: Eukaryota > Metazoa > Chordata > Actinopteri > Beloniformes > Zenarchopteridae > Zenarchopterus > Zenarchopterus dispar. The sequence continues at coordinate 25,101 of JAOWBL010002706.1, read as the reverse complement.
GTGTTTCAAAATTGCAAATTCAAAGATTTTTTACTTTCTGACATACACTTTTTTATGGACTAGAAACCAGCCAAAGAGAACCTGCATTCTGGTTCTTCAATACAGGATGCATGGATGACTTCACTCTCTTTGAATGGGATCTGCACCGAACTCCCTGTATATTTCAGTGCTGAAGAGAGCCCATATAACCACTAGAGGTCAGCAAATCAAGACTTTAACTCCCGTTCAGTTCCCTTTATTTACGTTAAAAAATATGCACGCATTCAGACCGTTAAATGTGTTCAGTCTGGGATCAGAAAACTTTTACAGCCGTTTAAGTTGAGGGCTGTAAACGCCGTTGGGGCTCGGAAGTGTTTGATGCAGATGAAACATTTTTTATGATGAAAATAAAACTCAAACAGAGAACCACTGTGTGGAAGTTTTTAATTCCTCTTGCATCAGCGATCTGTTGAAAACCATCAGGGGACGTCCCAGTTGAACCAACGAAGCTGAAGGTCCCGGCCCGCCAGCTCGTCTCTGTTTCAGCCTGCAGCTGTGTCGATGCTGTGGCTGGAAAAAGAAAAAAAAGAAAAGAAAAGAAAAAACAGAAAACGTTCTTCTTCGACCTGCAGTCTCTGAATCTTAAAGGATGTTTGAGGTCTCAAATGTGAATTATTTCTGTGAAAATTTCTTAAGTGGAAAAAGGAGCACCTGTGGGGGTTTTGGCACTATGCATTAACCACTGCACACACACACGCACACAAACGCACAGTGGCTCTCAGATGAAGCTTTTATCACCTGCTCTTTTTCCTCTGCTGTTTCTAGACTGCTGTGTTGCAGAGGGAACCAAATCAAGAACATTACAGTCCATTTGGAGCTCAGCGTCCTCCAGTTCTGGTCCTCGAGGGCCACGCGCCTGCATGCTGCAGATGTTTTCCAGCTGTGACACACCTGATTCAAATGAATGAATCACCATGAGCTTGTCATGAAGGTCTGTTAATGAGCCATTGACTGGAATGAACCAGCATTCCTGCTCCTCTGCACACCTTTCTGGTGGTTTTTGTTGATACTAGTCTGCTTGTTGCTCTGCCTACAGCTCATGCTTGTGTGCTGATCTAGAGGTGTCCAGAGGCAATTTTATCTGCACCCTGTTCCCTGGAAATGAAAGTCATGCGCACTGGAACCACAGTAATTCTATGTATCAGCGAGGAACAGAATTAATAAATAGGCAAGGCAAACAAAACACAAGAGTCTCTACATGTACCAAACTAAAATACTTTCCCAGAGGAGTTTCTATGTTCAGGTGACTGAGTGGAGTGTTGTGGTTCACTGCCGCCTCACAGCTAGAAGGTTCCTCCTCCATATACTAGCAGGAGGATGCATCTTCTCCTCATGTTGATTGGTGACTTTAAATTGACCTTAGAAGTGATTACGTGGCTCTGTCCAGGTGTACCCCACCTTTAGCCCGAAGATAGATTTACTTGGAAAGAAGTTGCAAAGCAGCATCCAACTAAAATCAGTGATGCTGTAAGAAGTCGCTGTTTTCTGAAACGCAGCCTATGCCTTCTTACAGCAGCAAGATACAGTTCTTCTGTTTGTTTAACATGTTAAACCACCTCATTGTAAAATGCAGTGATGTTCTCAAAGCAGCTATAGAACACTGTTGTTGTTTTTAAACTGATGTTTGCTTAAAAGTTACACATTATTTCCACAGTTGTATAAGATAATTTACAAAATGTAAGAAATTTTCAAGAAAGAAGCAGCAAAGGAAGAGAATGCAACTCCCTCAATGATTTTTCTTTGGTTTGAACTGGTGTCAAATCACAATAATTAGCACATAATTTCATGTTGCATTTTAATTGGCTCATCAGTAGATAAAGCCAAACGATTTCTGACACCGTAAGGGAATCTTTGATCACAAGACCTTTGAGACAGATGTTGTATTTGAAATAATTACCTTAAATGTCATAAATGCTGTCCCTCCCTGTTTAATAAGTAATAAACATGAGCAAATGATTAATTTAAAAGCACACAGGCAGCAATCTGATAAAGTGTTAGAGTAAAACATATAAGCAGTTTAATAAAGTGGAGGAATCTACTCATCTCATCCTACAAACCAAAGCAGAAATTATTAAATAAACTTCTTCTACCTCAATCACCAATGTTGGTTCCCATATATGGCCTGGTGAAACCTTCAACTTTGAAAATATCAGATTATATTTACCCTCAGCTTTGTCAACGTTTAAAGTGTGAGGTTTTGATTTTTTGATTTTTTTTTTGCATATTTAAATCATTGAAAAAGGAGAAAAAAACAAATATGTTCAAACATGTTTCAGTTCTATGATTGCTGGATTTTCCTCACATAGTGTTGTATGTTGTAAAAACAGCGGCACCTGCTGGAGAAAAGAAAAAAGACTTAAACTCTCTTCTACTTCATAATACTAATAAGTGGCATGCACCCTTGTGCGTTTATGTAACATTAACAGATTTTCGGACCAATATTGATGCTTAAAACATTTTCTCCATTGTCTTCAGACATTTTTGAGGTGGGGGGGGGGGGGGTGGGGGGCTGCTTCTGTTCATTTTAAAAGAAACAGATCACCAAGTAAAAACCAACAAATTTTATCATCATCTTCTATGTCTGCAGTTGTTAATGTGATCAGTAGGATCCTCACATCATCACATCTGAAATTTAGAGACTATGTTATTACTGTAAGTGGTGATATAAAGTCTAAAAACAGCAGATAAGGGTCAATGTTAGAGTCTGTCTACAGCAGCACCAGACTGACACATGACCTGACTGGTGATATGCTGCCCCTGGGTGGTCGAAAATGGTACTGCTACATAATGTGGCTTTAAGTCTTAATTTATCAGTAATTTATTGATTGATCAAGAAATTCAGAACATAATCTTACAGCTCACATAGACTCCATTAAAAATGTTTCCTTTGTGCAGATTATAACTGGACAAAAGACATGAAAGACACACTGCAAGCTCACACATTTGAAATCGCAGTCTTTTAAATTTATGTTTTGAATAACAGAATTACTTGCTAATTAGAAACAATAAAACTAAGGATTGCAGCTTTATTTCTATACAATGTTTAGTTTTTAACAAACTTTTACAAACAAATTGTTGAAATGTTGAAATGTTCTAGGAGAACAATAATAATCATAAAGAAAATAAGAAATATATTGAATAGCAATAAAGAGGTACTCTACAGTTTTTGCACTGGGATCCTATATATTACTCTAGATAGATAGATAGATAGATAGATAGATAGATAGATAGATAGATAGATAGATAGATAGATAGATAGATAGATAGATCACACGCTTTGCAATAGAATAGAGTGACTTCATCAGGTCTGATTGGTTGAGGATAATTTATGGGTTGGGCAGGACAGGAAATGAAGCACCGGGAACGCGCAGGGAATGGATACGCGCTCCCGGTGAGTTTTTGGGATCGTGTGGCACTGGCAAAGTTGAAAATAGGCACACCGGATGTTAAGCAGTTCCACTTTCAAAATAAAAGTCTATTTTAGAAACAGTTTTTATCATTTGTATTATCTGCAACACGTTCTGTTTCATCACTGTAACACTGACAATCAGTGGATAGCAAAATAATCATATTAATATAATCTATTCTCAGTTTTATTGCTACCTGCTATTCCTCAAACATCAATAATTTAACTTCAGAATAGATACCAAAGAATTGCAGTTTGTCAAATAACCACTGGGGACTGGCTTCATAAGATATATTGCATTTCTAAAATGTAATACATGCCGTTTGCCCTTTGACTGGCAGTCAGCTTAGCCAATGGTGAGCGATTATCACTTTCTTGTCAGTCATCATCATACTACAAAGCTTAGCAAGGCAGTCTGCAGCTTGTACCAATCCTGCAACAGCCAAAGCTAGTAGTCAGTTATGATTTAATCATCATAAATGCATCTGAAATGGATCGGCTGAAGAAGCTGGTAGCTATGGCCAATTTTGATTGATGTACTGTGGGTTTGTTCCTGCCAGCTTCTCAGGTCTGCTTGTTTCACCCATTTGTAACATGGCACTGCGCAGTACAAAGGAAAAAAAAGCACCAACCATCTAACTCCCGGGTTGAGGCTCGCTGAAGTAAGATTTGTTGCAGTTCTTCAACTGACCGCTAGTGGCTGGCACCATAAGCGAGTCGATCTCCATTGACTCCCATGTTAAAATGTCCAACTTTAAAGCAGAAATAAACATATTTCTAGCCTGGTGCTATAAACCATTTTGGTTTTAGTTGTTTGATTTCTCATCTATGACAATGTCAGGAGAGTTTTTATAAATTATTAAATTTATTTCTAATGTGACTGGTTTGTCGTGGTGAAGAAGGAGCCAAGCCGAAAGGCGAAGCTCTCGATTTACCAGTCAGTCTACGTTCCTCGCTTCACCTATGGTCACGAGCTGTGGGTAGTGACAGAAAGAACGAGATTGTAGACACAAGCGATGGAAATGAGTTTCCTCTGTAGGGTGTCCGGGCTCTCAGAGGTAGGGTGAGAAGCACAGTCATCTGGGAGGGGGTTAGAGTAGAGCCACTGCTTCTCTGCATTGAGAGGAGCCAGATGAGGTGGTTCGGGCATCTGGTGAGGATGCTTCCTGGATGCCTCCCTGGTGAGGTTTTCCAGGCATGTCCCACTGGGAAGAGACCCCGGGGAAGACCCAGGACACATTGGAGGGACTATGTCTCTTGGCTGGCCTGGGAATGCCTTGGGATCCCCCCAGATGAGCTGGATGAAGTGGCAAGAGAGATGGAAGTTTGGGCCTCCCTGCTTAGGCTACTGACCCTGTGACCCGGCCATAGATAAGCGGAAGAAGATAGATGGATGGATGGGTGATTGATTGACAGTCAGCTCAGCCAATGGCTAGCTGTTATTCCTAACTCTACCATAATCGTCATGCTACCGCGCTTAGCAAAGCAACCAGCCATTTGTACAAACCTCCTTGACTAAACACAACAGTAAATTTGATTTCACCACCAAGAACGTGTTAAATGATACATTCAGCTGTAAATGTCTGATGGCAGTTTGGATGTTCTCCTTGGGCTTGCATGGGTTTTCTCTGAGTACTCCAGTTTCCTCCCAGAGTCCAAAAACATGTATATTTGGTTGACTGAGAACTCTAAATTACCCCTAGGTGTGAGTGTGAGTGTGCATGGTTGTTCCTCTGTGTATGTGGCCCTGCGATGGACTGGCAACCTGTCCAGGGTGTACCCCTGCCTCTTGCCTGAAATGGGCTGGGATTGGCTCCAGCAGACCCCCATCACCCAGTAAAAGGATTCAGTGGGTATAGAAAATGGATGGATGGATGTCTAACGACAGCTCTGAAAATACTTCAGCAGGGCTCTGCTGAAGGAACCGGTGGCCAAAGCTAACATTGATTGACATATGTTGGGGATGTTCCCAATGGCTTACCGGGCAAAATCTCTGTATCCTGTATGAAGAAAAATGAGCTTCTAAACCTGTTTTGACCAACCGATGAGTCACATGACCAAATGCTAGTTTTTTTTTAACAGTCTATGGGAAAAAGTAATCTCAAAACCGCTCTTGGGAAAATCAGTGGGTGACGTCAAGAAGGGTTTGTCCAGTAATTACACAGTATTTCGCTTTCATGTGGCTTTAAAGGGGCTTTATTGTGAAAGTCCCACCCAGAAGTTGCCCTCCCTGCTGCCTCTAACTCGACTCTGCTGGAGCCTCGTCGGGATTCAGTGAGGAGCTGGGCAGCTGGGGAAATCGGCACAATCTGGGATATATCTGGGAAAAGGGTACTCGGTAGAAAACCGGGTCTGAACCAGGAGAAATCCCGGCGAGACTCTGACCGTCACACCGTGGACGCTTCCGCTCCGTCTCCCCGTCCCCGATCGCGGCTTTCTTCCCACAAACCTCCCTGGATCCCTGGACACAGTAAGTAGCTCTGTTCCTCCTCACCTAAACGCATCTATATCGCACCGCAATTTCCCTGCTTCTGGTTGGTCCTCTGCAGTTTTCACACCAGACCTTTTTTTATTATTGCTATTATTTTATTATGCTGTTAACGGAAAGCGGATCCAGTTAATTAGCGTCAGTAAAGGCTAATTAATCCCGTTAGTCCCTGTATGCGGAGGACGGACGGAGGGAGGGAGGGGGGTTGACAGGAAAGCTTCTCAGAGAAAAGGCTCCTATTCACCTCAGCTGGTTTAACGCCTTTCACTTGCGGCTGCAGAAACACACGCACACTCACCATGCCTGTGTGTTGTTCGGTGTACGTGTGCTGGGCGCCGCAGGGCCCCTCCAGGGGGGGGTGCAGACGCCCGGCCTGGATGCGCAGGTTCGCCGGGGAGCTGCAGCCGGCTGACAGCGCCTTTCCCTTCCCAGCGGCGCGGAGGCCGGCGGGTGTGCACGCTGGCTGACACAAGCAAGGCGTGGCGTTCAGACAGCATTGCACACGCACATGGGCGTGTCCCGCCCCCCCTTCCAGCTGCAGCACCACTGACTTTTAACACGTCCGGTCCAATCAAAGCCGTGCACCAGCTCGGATGATGACGTCATCGTCGTTTTTATTTGTGATTAGGGATTAGTCTCTCCCCCTCATCCCCTTAAAAAAAAAAAAGCTTTAATTTAAAATTCAACCACATCAGACATGCAGGCCGTACCATCTGTCTGTCTGTCCTTCGGTCTTCTCTCATACAGATTGTGTACTTTTTCAGGTAAATCTGTATCCTCCCAGCTGGATTAGTGAAAGACTTAACCATGGTGAATATTTGAAAATATGGATAGCACTGAGGGGGGAAAAAATGATCTAATTTAATAGTTGGTTAATATTCTCCAAGTGGAAATTATAGTAGTGTGCAAAATTCTTTAAAGAAGGTTTCTATTTGCAGGATAAAGCCTAGAGGGCTGGGAATATACCTTTTACATATCAGCGTCCTGTCAATGCTCAAAGGATGGAGCTTCTGACATGTCTTTGTCATCCCAGAAACAGCCAGCCAAATATCTTTCTGCTCACTACACAAATAAGACACTTACTTTGAAATTGTCCCACCCCATGGACAATTTTATTGGACTAGTTGTGTAGAGACAACTTGATTGGCCGACGCTGCTGTTAAGCATGCGAAGTTGAAAATTCACCAACCTTTAGGGCTGTTTCAAATCAAGCCACTTATTTGTACGGCTAGTGCAAAGAAAGTTTGCCCTCACAAAGTCTTGAGTCGCTTGTTTGGGCTACTGTCCCTCTGCGCTGTGATGCTCTGTCCGATTTCCAGCATTTAGCTGAATTTGAGCAAAGTATCATCAATAAATGCCAACAAGGGCGGTGCATCAGCGGGCCTGCATGCCCCTACCATAACACTACCTCCACCATGTTTCACACATGATGTGGTCTGCTTTGGCTCATGAATGGTTTGTTTCCCTCTACAGACTTTTCTCTCCCATCCCTCTGATATGAGCCTATCTTGGTTTCATCCGTGTCAAGAATGGAATTCTGGGACGTGGGAGGATTTTTTTTTTTTTTTTAAAGTTTTCTACCAAGTCTAATCTGGCTCCATGTTCTTGAATGTTATCAGTGGTTCGTCCCTAGTTGTAAGCACTCGTTATTTACATTCATGAAGGTGTCTTTTGGTTGTAGATGTTGATAATGATACTCCTACTTTCTCTAGAGTAGTCTTGACTGCTGTTGATGTTCTGAAGGAGTTTTTCCTCATCAAGTATCATCTACTTATTTGTCTTCGAGATATTGTTTTAACACTTTTTGTTTTTAAGACTGTATCAATGTGTTGATTGGCCTCACCTGAAGATTTTACCTATTGTCTTATAGATTTATACTGTTTTATTTTTAACCTAATGAAAGCCTTGAATCAGACAACTAGATGAATGATAACAGATAAGACCTTTGTATCTGCTTTGTCTTAGAGTCATGAAGGAATGGACCATAAAATCTGGCCAATCTTTTTTTTTTTTTCAGTCAATTGTCCAAATGCTTTAAAATGGTTGTAATTCCTAAATGATAAATGTCATGTTTTACACTTTGATCACATCTCTGTTATATTGTCCAAGTCATTTTTGGTCTAAGTGCATTGTTGCTGCTGGAGTTCAGGGTGAGTTCCTGGAGCTACATCTCTATGAAAGGCATAATACTGTTTTCTCAATATTCCAGCTATTTCCTCATCAGCATTTCTATTTTTACTCAAATTTTATTGATTTCACATGACCAGTGGCTCTTGAGGGAAGAATGATTTAAGCTTCCTCCTCTTTTCTCTTTCTCCGATCCGCTTTTTGGGTTTTGGAAAAGTCCATCAAGTAATCACGCATGTAAGCATCTTTCCCATTATGATGGTTACTCACAACAGGTGTTAGATGGTGAAAGAGTTACCATCACACATCTCTTCAGCAGTAGATGGTCCACACCAGTAGACAAATGTAAAAAAAAAAAAAAAAAAACAGTTTTAATATGGAAAAGATTGAGAGATCTATATGAGCAGATGCAACTTGCTCAGCAGTTGTAATGAATGAAAATGTGCCGAACTTGAGTTAGCTCATCCATTTGTTTCCAGCCAGTTTAATAACAATCTCTGGTGCTTGGAGATCATGTCCCATGAGCCCGTTGGGACTCAAGTGTGATGGTGATGACGATCTTGAGACGTTCAGCCTCTTAACGTTCTTGCTGGCGGTGAAGTGGGGCTGAATTGATTTGCTCCTGGTCGCTCTGCTGAAATGGAGTAGAAAAATCTCTGTTCTCCAACTCCAGCAAAAAGCTGATCTCACTGTTTTTGACCAGCCTGCAAACTGCTCTGCATCTGCATTGCACCTTCTTCTGATCTATTCAGGAAGCTGCTCCAACAGTCCAAGGCCATCCTTGCTTGCTCTGGTGATGTTCTTTGAAGGTGTTTTAGCAGCTGCTCATCACGAGCATCTAGATAAAACATCTGGATGAATTTATGGATGGAAGATTTGGAAATTAGAATTTAATTTTGGTCTTTTGCTCTACTTGGTCATAAAGGTGGTAGATCTGGTGTATTTATTCAGCTTCAAAGGTGGTTTTCACAAACCTTCTCACTGATGAATTTGATGGGTAACTTTTTATCATGACTCCAACCTCAGAGTCAAAATCTCCTGAGTAATACTGTTTAAAACAATTTATTTCCCAAGTATACACTTTATTTCTAGTTGAACATGTAGTAATTTATAGTGGTGTTCTGCAGTTGTGAAATCCTTTGTCACATTTTTGTTTTTATTGGCATATTTTTCAGCCTTTGTGATTTCTGAAGAGAGAGAAACTCAACAGTGTTGGAGAAGTTCATGCAGGGTCTGGATTAAGCTCAGCAGGCCAGCTCTGCCACGGTGTCCTCAGATGAGCCAGCTTCAGGAACCAGACCAAATGTCACTTGAAATAGAGCGATTGACCCAGAAAAAGATGGAAGAAAGCCTGGATTATTTCAGCCTGAGTCAACTTGGGCTTTAGTTGAGTCCAGCCTTCTTCTGGCATATCTTTGGTCGAAGAAAAAGGGAGTGGATGTGGGGTGCAGACACATTTGTGTCTGTATATCTGTAGAGACGTGTAGATGGTATTTGGTAGGAGTTTCTTAATTTTACATCTTGACAATGTTGTTTTGTTGTAAAATTTAATGCCATGTTTGTTGCTGACGTTGTCATCAGCAGACATTTTACTCCAGCTCAGCATTTTTTTTTTTTTAAATGCTTGTTACACCTGCTTTTCATCCACATGTTTATATCTGGAAGAATAGAAAAACAACTTTTTGACATAATTGGTGCTGGAGAGCTTTTGCAGCCAAATGACTGTCATGGTGCATCCTTGAATGATTAGATATGATTAGATATCACAATCTGTTTGTGAAAGTTTTTATTTATATTTGCTTTCAGGTCCACTGTGTTCACTCAAAACTTGATAGATAACCATGTGCTGAGAACTGTGACCGTATGTTTGTAGTTAGGAATAAGAATGCTATCTAGAGCTGCATTTTGAGTCTTTTAAGTCACATTTTTACTGAACATTGTAGTACAACTTGTACAGTTTTCTGCACAGCTATTTCTGTTTTCATCACTGAAAGCTGTGAAGTGTCGCATATTCTACTAGTTTTTGGCACCTTTCTGTTTAGTTATGAACACCAGTGACTGTTTTTGTCTCCATGTGACAAACTCAAGATGCACCTTTTTAGGTGTTATCAAGTCAAGTTTATTTATAAAGCACATTTAAAACAACCAGAGTTGACGAAAGTGCTGTACAGATGAGGTTTAAAATTACAATAAACAGGACATAAAAACATAAAATATCATATAAAACTATGACTGAATGCATAACTACAGATAAAACCACAATAATAAAACATATATGTCAAATTTAAACCAAATTAAAAGCCAGAGAATAAAGGTGGGTTTTCAGTGCAGATTTAAAAGTTCCCAAACTTGTGCAGAATCTTATGTGGGGTGGCAGATTGTTCCATAACTTGGGTTATATCAAACAAAGATCAGATGAAAGACGGTGATGCACTGGATGTCGTCTGCTGTTGTTCTTTCTTACCCGAGTTGTTCCTCTTCTGTGATTTTTTTTTTATAGACTAAAGACACCGTCACACATGTATGATGTGCCTCTGGTTTGTAGCAGACATGGCTAGCCATGTCCAGCCATCACGCCTCGCCACGGAAACGCAAGCTGGATCAGAGCTTACCGTCTCAAACTGAGTTGTATTCCTCAGTGGAAACAGTTCTGTTTGGTCCCTGTCCATTTTGACCCCAGAAATGAAGAGCTTAATAGAGTATGCGTGAGAATTTCCTCCCCCCTTCATCTGATTAGTCTCAATAAGGAGGTAGTCCTCTGGAGATTACACTTGAGCTTTGAGAGCCCTGTCCCAAAGGTTAACAGTTCTGATTGTTCCAGCATTCCTTGTGCCTTTTTTTAATGAATGTTTCACTGCAGTTGTCCTCTAAGACTCAAATCAGTTCAGAGGACAGAACTAGGAAACCTGAGATAAATATTTAGCACAGACAGATTTGATTGAGCGAGAGGAGGGATCCCCAAAAAAGGTTGACTCTGTGCATTAAAAAAAATCATCTGGAATTGTCTTCTTGTGCTAAGATTCTAAGTGATAAATAAAACCTCCCACCAACTGTGGACGTGTCTCATTAGCAGGTTTTAAGTTAATGCTTCCTGGTTGACGGGTTTGTGGACTGCTGTGACCGGCGCTGCAGCTGTGATGGTCCAGAGTTCAGGAGCAGCAGCACGCTTCAAAAGTTTACCTGAACTTGCTCCACTTTAGTCCTCAGTGGAGATGCAAAAGCTGGACCTAGAAATGAACTAAGCTTTTAGATGCTCATAAAGAAACCAACCCAGAGTTTTTAATTCCAGGTGCTGGCTAGTGATTATTTGTGTCGTTTTCTGCGTCCACGCCCAAATGTGCACTCGAACACTTCGTTGCAGCGGAGTTTAATGGGTTCGGGAAATTTTAAACAAACACAACACTTTGAAACAAGGTGTTTTTTATCTCTCTGAAGTGCTGTGATTAAATTAGACCTTCGTTTGATGTGAACAATTAGTTTGGTTAATGGATATCTGTTTTCAGCAGTTTTGTGCAGAGCCGCTGGAACGGATACGCTTCTGTTGTGGGAGTTGATGCATCGTCATTTTCGAGCTCCAGGGGGATTGAGTTGGACTTGCGTGCTTCCTCTGGCAGCTCTGCAGTTTGTGGTGTAAACATCAGAGTGGATGCATTGGTTACATGTGTACCAGCTGCTCTGCAGCAGTTTGTCGCTGTTGTCACCGATGTCTGCGAGAGGTCAAAGCAGGCCGGGATCTGATGCTGCTGTGTTCCTCTCGCCTGCTGTCAGTCTCCGTCTTCCGCCAAATGGATGGAAAAGCCATCTTCCCTTCTGTCAGGAAATTCCTCCTCATCCCAGGGGTGAGACAGGCGGAGGATGTGAAGGAGCTGCAGAGCAGATCAGCTGCAGAGGCCTCTGGCTTTCATTTTGTTGTTGTAGTTAAACTGTTTGAGCAGATGTCGGTGCACTCGACTGTTTTTCCAGGTTTGTTCTTTCACGACAGCCGAGAAGCAACACTTGAGCCTTCAAAGGCATTATTTTAACACCTCTGAAATCCATGCTTTCACAAAATTGCACATCAGCAGCTTTAATTTGGTCGGAAAAGTGTCAGTGTTGGAGGTAAATGTCATGGTGCAGAGTGTAATGCGGCACCACGTCGTAGTATGCTACAGCGCGGTGTTTTTGCTGTGTCAGTGCTCTGCCAGCAGTGACGATCACACATCAGACGGCATCAGGACCAGAGGAGGAAGCTGCAGATTCTTCAGACTGTTCATCAAGTCTTTTTGTTGCAGAGAGCCGGGCCTCCTCCGTTATGATGTTTTCTTCATGGTTCCCATGTTTAGGTTGAAGACTGTGTGATATTTTATTCACCCAAGTATGTCTAATAATTGATAATAGACTCTTGTCGCTGCCTCTAAGATCCCTTCAGTGGTGTTTTAGTCTGCCAGCTTTACTTGGATAACTTTGTGTCGCTCCAGATTCACAAATTACCCTTAAAATTGGCAGTGAATTTCTAGCACCTTAAAAGATTTTGTGTCTAAGAGGCTTTTTCTTCAGCCAAAGCTGCGATTCGGCTGGTTGCCTGGTAACCGTAGATAACCAAAGCGCTGGGATGGAGTCTGGAGAAGTTCATCTGCTGGGGGCCCGCATTTGCACAAGCGTTAATGAAAAACAAAGATTAGAGTCTAGATTGAATTTCAAAGGAAAAGCAGCATTTGATTTTTCTTTTTCTTTTCCATAAGAGTAAAGTCTAAATCCAGTTCAGGACCAGTGAGTTCAGCAATGTAAAAACAAACTGAAACACGAGTCTGAAGGTGTGGAAAGTAGAAGCTGGAACAGGTAAGAAGGCAGATGTGTTACAGTTGATTCTCTTTGTGAATGAAACGCTGTCATTGGACTGAACAGTTTAACCACTTTAACAGTTTAACCGTGTCCACTAGGTGTTTTATGTGGACAAATACAACTTACAGTGATTTCCAGAAGTGAAGTAAATGTTGCTAAATGTAACACGAGCAGCTTTGGGGATTTAAGGAGCTGTCAGATGAAAGGGAACAAGAACTTTACTTTTTAACAAGAAGATGCGGAGAGAAAAAAAAAAAAAAACGCAGCTGCAAACTCCCCCAAAAAGCCACAGCAATAACAGGAAAAATCCCAGAACACTCTTTCTTGGATGACCAGCTGTCGTCAGTGATTGAAAAGGTCAATTTTTTTTATTTTTGCCTCTTTAATGAACATGTGGCATTGCAATACAGATGAATGAAGAGAAATGTGATGAAAACCAAATGACATTCATTCCAGATTAATTGTAAACATTATAGTAAAAAAAAAAAACAGACTTTTTCTCAAATAATATCTATTGATTTAGTATTTGATATTGGTTGACACCTAAAACCAAGGAAAATTTTGTTGAAACATCTCTTTTTTATATATCTTTTTTTTTTGAAGAGACATTTAAAGAGTAAAATCAGGCATTTATTTTATTTATGTTCATAGATCTTTGCTTTGAAGCCACAGAGCATCAACAAAGTCCAGTCAGATTCTCGTTGCAGTAAAGTCATGATATATTAAAAAAATTTTTTTACTTGCAATTTTTCCATAAACTGAACATTTTGCAACATTGTTGAGACAAAGCACTCAGCAAAGACTACAGGAGTTAATTTTATTAATTCTCACATGTACATTATGTTGCAAAAAAATTAAGAATAAATTGAAAAAGAAAATTGAACTAAAATTGATTATCAGTTCAGAATCAGAGGCATGTTTGAACTCTAACTGCAGCCTGGTGTTGTTGGAAACCTGGCAACAACTGAGCTTGTGACGTCGTCATGGGTGCAGCGATATTAGCATTAGATATAAGCTAGCTAGATCAGGTGTTGGAGAATGTGAAGGAGATTGTTGTGTTCACTTGAGTTTTATGTGTGTGATGTATGCTGTGTGTCAGCTACGTGCACAGCTGTAGTGGCACGAAAAGCATGTGAACCGCGATGGATGAAGTGATTTCCTGCATCTTCATCTAATGCCTCATTCACACTGGATTAAGGTGATCTGGGGATCTGTGGTATTTTATAATAATTAGGCTTTAACAGAGCTTCTGTCAGTTGTCAAAATGTGATAATGGTCTAATCGGATGCTTTTAACTCAATATTCAAAGTTTGTGTTAAATTAAAGTGATTGTTGAATAAAACATCAGACCTAGACGTCACTTTTGTGATTGATGTCTGTAAATTATAGTAAAGCACAGACTTCGCTTATCCAGCGCAAATGACCTGAACTAATTAACTGGAATTACTGCCATTCCAGAGTTCATTTTAGATAGTAGAGGGATGGTACGCAAGTCCCAATTACAGGCAAAAACAGTATTTTTAAGGTGAAACATAAACAGTTATCGTTTCGTGTGTCTTTATTGGACCCATTACATTTTTAACACTATATGTTTATAGATAAAAAATTCGATCACATTTTATGACAAGTTAATGCAGAATAATGCAGTTAATTCAAAGAAGTTCACTTACTTGCTATTTTATTTTAACGATAAATGATATGTCAACTTTTACATTTGTTTTAAAGTACGTTACATTTTGTGTTAAAGACTCCCAGTTCCCCCACTAGCCCCCACCGTCCCTCCATTGAGTGTGGTGCAGAGGCGCTCCTTCACAGATCAAACCATCTGAGGTCAATGACCTCCACAGTCCCTTCTTTATTTTCATCTTGCTGCTCTTTCATGTCTTCGTCAGCAGGTGCTGGTTTCCAGAATATGTCTCCGCATCCATGTTTTCACACAGTTGTTGATTCCTAACTGTTCTCCTGTGACTTCATCTGCACTTCCAGATCTTTCATTGCATGTACCAGTAAATCTCACTTCTTCATGTCAACTGAGAAAAGAAACTGACTAAAGCTCCTTCTTCTTGATCTCTTATCTACTCCACCCCTGCTTCCTCCACGACTCCCCTTCTACTCCTCAGGGGTCATCTGGGCTCTTATTCTTGGCATTACTTGGGCTTCCCAGATGTAAACAACTTTCCCGTTGTCATAGTTACTCATCATAACAGATGGTGAAAAATGCCAGTTATCAGCAGAAATCCTTTCAACAGCACAGCTTCTAAATGGGTGGAGAAATATGCACAGTAGACTAAATTATATAAAATAAGGAATAAGTGTTATCAGAGGAAGGAAAGCTCAGTAGAAAATCTCAAAATGTTGCAAAATAGACATGGTCAGATTTGTAAAAGTTTGAGTTTTCCATCAAAAGCACCGGAGAGGACATGGGTCTTATTCACATGAGAGGACATATTTTACTTTTTTTTTAAACTCTACATACTGTGTACTACATGGTTTCTACAAAGTATGGCTCCATAAAGATGATTAAATATCATAGTATGCAAGGGTTTTGGTCACCAGTTCCCAGTTTTTCCAGTTGGGAAACAGTAAACAAAGTAGAGTGGTCTGTTGTGTGCTGGAAATATTTCAGAAGTAGTATACCATCTGAATGTTTTGTGAAGTTGTTTGAATCAATCCAGACGGTTTTACCACATATGCATGTGAATATCCAAAGCGATTATATTCTGAAGATGATATTTGCACTTGAACGTGACTGTCTGTAATTATCTAGTCCTCTTCTGGATAATTGCTCTTTGGTTCACATATGTTGGGCTGAATTACCCCCAAATTAACTTTTCATGTTTTCTGCTGCAAGTCTTGAGTGTAGAACTTCAAAATGTCCAGTTTTGACTAACACGAATGAGTTTGTAATGGATTATTATCTCCTGGGGTGGAGCTTCAGGTGGGTTTGTAGTAGCAACGGGTTTTTTTATGCACAAATAGATGCAGTCATATGTTTATGAAGTCACATTTCAGGTTCCTGTGTGACACTTTGGGATGAATCTTAGGGCTGAGAATGCTGTGGTTGGGGTTTGAGTGGGTCTCCAGGAAACTAATGGAAGTCAGTTCCTTCTAAAGGGAGCGTGTGTGCGCACTCTGGTTTTTCTGCTGTTTGTTGTTGAAACAGGCAACTGGAAGTTGAATGCAGTGACTCAGCCTGTGTGTGTGTGTGAGAGAGAGTGTGCGTTTCCTTCCCACACACACAAACACGTTGCATTAATGGAGTATCCAGATGATGTAACTGTGCTCCAGTTTCCTCTGCCTCCCTGATCAGCAAACCAACAGCAGAACACCGGTGGTTGCGTAGTTGCGCAAAAATTTTGAAAAGCCATACATGACAACTTTGTACTGTCCAGTCCTGAACAACAGAATTACAACCATCTGAAATTAGCGCTGCATCAATCTGCGGTGGGGGGCGGGACATAGTCAACCTCGTTGGCTATTGAATGACGCGGCGCTTTATGTCACCAAAGGAAAGTTGTTAGGGGTGGAATAATTAGTCAACATTGTTGAGAAAAATCAATAGTAAAAATAGTAGCCAATGAATTTGTCAACTGCTGGCAAAAAAAAAAATTCAACAAGTGAAGCATCTCTTTTTTTTTTTTTTTTTTTTTTTCCCCTGTCTCTGCTGAGAGTTGCACATGTGCAATAGAGTACAGCCCCAGATAAACAAAATGCAACACCATGACGACTGAAGACATCAAATGTTTATTCAAAGATGTCTTTTTGAATGAAGTGTCCATCTTTCTTGTCTTTTAGTTTTAATTTTCACATTATTTAAACAAGCTCATGCAAAATTTAAAAGCTGAGATCTAAATAAGAGCTATTTAATAATTATGAGTCATAATCCCATTAGCAGACTAATTGTTTCAAGAGTCCATGAATAATCGATTTATCAAAATAGTTGATTTGTCATGGGTCAAGTAGTCGTTACTTGCAGCCCTAGTTGTTAATGACAGTATTATATATAACAAAGCTGTTAAAGAAGGACTTTAACACCCTACCTCTGCTTGTTGGTTCTCCGACTGCAACAAACAACTTTTTGGTGCTCTGACATTGAAGGTGCCGAGTCATTCAGTAGCCAGTGAGCTACAAGATCTTGACTGTGTCCCTCCTCCACTCTGTAGATTGACATATCTCTGCAGAAAGAAAAAGCACAACAGATAAGGACGGTTCAGAGTCGGGTTTTTGAACTGATTCTAAGAAAAGAAAAGTGGAACCAAAACAGATGATTGCGCTCTCGGTTAGATTTTGATTTCTTGGTTACCAATTGTGGT
Source organism: Zenarchopterus dispar (assembly GCA_028564865.1). Lineage (NCBI taxonomy): Eukaryota > Metazoa > Chordata > Actinopteri > Beloniformes > Zenarchopteridae > Zenarchopterus > Zenarchopterus dispar. The sequence goes on along the minus strand of JAOWBL010002706.1, from coordinate 7,907 downwards.
GTTTGATTCTCAGGTTTTGGGCTTTGAGTCGTAATATACATTTGGCATTGAATTGATGCCCCATACAGCCGTTTTATTAGATTGGACAGAAAAAGAAATGTGTTTTAATCTGAATAATACAAAAATTCAACCGAGAACTTTACTCCACGCTTTTGCCAACTGTGTTCAGCCACAGGTCCTCGGGTTTCTTGTTTGAGATGAATAAACATCTGTCTTAGCTGCAGCCTCTCTGCCCCACAGACAACATTGTCAACCATTAGGATGTGAAGAATATTTGGTTTGGACATTTTCTGCAGTTTTTGCTCACAGCAGGGTGGGATCCAGTCATTTTTTAAATTTTTTTTGTCTTCCTTACTCCACTAGCGCCTCAAGCGCTCTAGTGAATATTACGTCTAATGTACACGCTTTGTATTTTTTGGCTAGGAAGTTCACGAGCAGCGTGCAAAATAAACGCAGGATACTTGTCTTCACGTACACGTTACCAACTGCTTTATACAAAATGTCACCGATAAGAATTAGCGTCAACGAATTTCCATAATGAAGTCAACTGTGTCGACTAATCGTTGCTCTGATGCTCTGTCTGAGATGCTCCATTCAAAGCTCTTATCCTGTTTACCCGATATGAAGTGAAATCCGTATAAAAAAAGTTTATTGAGCTGAGTTATTAGGCTTTAGTTCACCAACAGTGTGGCTTTGTGTTCTCATATGAAGAGTTACCTTCATGTAATGTCTATGGAGCACTTTGACATCCTCCTTCATCTCCAGAACGAACTGAAGTTTAATTTTCCACAGCAGCAGGACCGTGCGTCTGTCTTTAATTCCAGACAGATGTAGACTCCTTCTGGCTGCCAGTGCTGTTACTGCAAAGCCCTTCTTCTTGGAAAATTTCATCTAATTTCTTCTCAACGTTTTATTTTTTTTCTCTTTGTTTTTTCTTGTGTTTGTCCTCAGAGCTCCATCCCTTTAGCCGAGGCCCCCCTGTTCTCTCTCTCTCTCTCTCTGTCTGCTTTGTCTCCTTGTGTCTATGGCCCTCATTCGAGGTGGAGATCCAGGAGCAGGTTGTGCAGCTGGGAATCAGGAAGGTTGCTTCAAAACAGCGCTCAAGTCTTTTACTTAACATTTAAGTTCAACTAAAATCATCCAACAGCCAGTAAAAGTCATGCTTTTTTTCAATCTTAACTCTGAAAAATAGGTTTTTCTATAAAAAATACACAGAAAGAGCCATGTCACTATCAGTATTTGGTAATATCTTATAATAGTAGTGGGCTTTATTAACATTGGGTTTGATAAAACATTTAAAAAACTTGAATTAGTGATGCTGTCCACTTCAGAGCTCTAATATGACTTTTCTGCTTAAAAATGACTCATTCTTATAAAATGGATTCTTCCACATGTACTATCTTTTATTTGAGTTTATCTGTCATCTCAGATTTGACCTGTGAAGTCGCCATGGGGATATGAAGTGAAAGTTGGTCCTGATGTCACCTTGCTGAGTCAAAGGTCACAGAGAAGTGTTAATTAATCCCTGAGCTCTGCCTTGCAGGCGTTAACGTCTGTGCCACCAACTTATGAAGGAGATGACGATGTTGTAAAGGGTGTGCGAGGGCAGAACAAAGTGAGAGTGTGTTTGGGGTTTTGACGGTTGGTCCTCCAGTTCAGTTTTGAAGTAATAGTTGACACAAGAAGTTGCGTGTTTTCCATCGGTCACAAAGAGTTGGAAAGAGCGGGAACTGAACCTGTGTGTGTGTCTGTCACGTTATTATGGCTTTGAGAACGCTTGGAACAGCGACTGTTTTTCTGTGCTGGTCCTTCCACATGTTAAAACACATGCACACGTGAACCGGGTCCAGACCAAACCGCAGCTACCATCCACGTCCAAACAGCTCTCCAGTGGAGATGGAAAATATGCAAGTCCTCTGTCTGCCTTCAGACGCTTGTCTCTCTCTAAGTGAAAAATGCTGCTGATGAAGACTGAGATGGTGGGGCTCGTCTGACTGGGGTTGTAGGTCAGACCTGACGGCACTTGCAAGGTTATCTTCAACCAAGTGAGACATGATGATAAACAAGCAGAAGTGACTTAATTTTTAACAGTTACTACACAGTAAACTGTAAGAGTCCAGGGAGTAGCCAGTTCAAATCCTCTAATTTGGAAAATTGTGGTGATGGAAAGAATTAAAAAAAAAAATATATATATTCTCTCTTACTTCAGCGACTTCTGTGTGGGTGTCTTTCAGCAGGGAACAGTCTGTCCACAAGTCCTCACCTATGCTTAAAAAACACATCCTGTTCAGAAGTTCAACAAAAAGACTGTCTTCCTGTATTAACTGGCTCAGCCCAAGGAATAGTGGTGAAACGTTATTTCCACAATTTCCCAGTAGCCTCAGCAGATCAGAGCCAATCCATGTTGGACATCTGTCATCATGTTTGCGTCCATAATTCAACAGAGGTACAGCTTTAGTTCAACAAGCCTGTTTAAATAGACTTGTTTCTTTGTTCTAATGCACATAGATGCAGGTACTTCTGGTTCAAAGCCTAGGGAGGAACTATAGAGCATGCGCTGAGGATGTAGATGAATGTTTTACGAACAGGGATTATCCGACTTAAACCACTTCGTCTGGCTGTGTTAGTGCAAATGTGAGGGATTTGATTTAGTTTGATTTCAGTCAAATTAATGCCTGGTTTATGCTTTTCCATCAACTCGATGCAAAGAAAATGCATCCCCTTGACGCCATTGTTTACCTTTTGAAGTTCTGAGTTGAGATTTATGCATCACCAAGTGCCACGAAACAATTCATTGCCAATGATCTCTTTTATTCAGGATGGTTGTTGGCCTTGTGGCTCTGGCCATGGATGGCATAAGAAGTTTCTCAAGGCAAACTGTTAATCTGCCTTTGTCTCTCTTGGTTTCCCTCATCAAACAGATCACACCTTTGATTGTAACTGGGCATTATGAGACAGGTAATCCATGGTCAAACTACCCTCCTTAGGTCTCACTATCCATCTAACAAGGGGGCTCCCAACGTCCTTTTTCAATAATGATTAGACGTCAGTCCACGGGTATGCCTTAGTTCATCCCTTTAGTCTGTGGCAGTTTCATCATCTGTGGCAGTTTCATTGTCGTTCGGACTCACACCCCCTTCTAGAGTGGAAGCAATGAGAGGTTTAGGAGTCTGAAGCTCTCAGTATTAAAATTTTTTTTTTTAAATTGTCTCAAATGGTGATGAACTTTACCCAAAATCACTAGTCAGAACATTTCTGTATAGGAAAGATCTCATGGGAATACACTAAATAAACTTGATAAAGGCAAGAAACTATGATGTAGCTAATAATAGGAGTTACTTTTTTTGTGTCCTCTGTGGCATTTTGTCAGCAGCTCTGTTTGATCCTACCCTCCTCAGGGGGTCACATCAAATCAGAAACATTTTGACTCCCTGGATTTCCAGGTTGGATTTACTCTTTTACGCTCATATATTTGTGTGGTATTCCACACTTAAGTTCTTGATCCTCTACTACTGAAACTCTTATTTTTACCTTCCACATTTTGCCTATAAAGATGTTTCTATATCAATAAGCCATAACATAGCAACAGATGTCTGATATTGAGTGGAGCTTCAACAGTTCTGACCAAGCAGGTCATGAACAAAGAACACCTGTGGGTGTCCTTAGGTGTCAGGTTCCAGGGTGTTAGCAATTGATCCTTTGGGCCCTGTGGGCTGTGGGGAGGGGTCTTTATGGATTGTGCTTTCATCTTACAGATGCCATCAGAATCCATCTCAGAAGAATACTGGGAGTTCAGAAGCTACTTAAAGACCTAAAATTGTGGAGTTCCTTAAGCAGTTTCTGAAGAGTTCTTGCAGGGCTCAGTTACCATCCTGATGTAATGTTTTGGCTCATCAGTGTTATCGTCATAGCACCTTTTGTTTTTCAGCTGTTCAAGTTGTCATTATTTGTGGTTGAAACCTCTAACCCAATGATTTTTCCTCACTCTGCTGGGTGTGTTGATGACATACAACCTGGAAGTTAATCTGGCTGTTTAATTTTGAAATACACAGCCTCTACACTATTACCAAGTATAACTTCCTGTTGGGCTCATCTTCTAACTGAGGCATGATGGGATTTCCTTCCAAATGTGTGGTAGTTATTGTTAGCAGAGCAACATTAGGAGTTGTTTTTGTTTCTGGGACTTTTCTGAGGCTTTTTGGACCTACAGGTAACAACGATTTGCTCCACTGACAGAAGCTAGGGCTTAATTTTAGATGCAAATCAAACAAAGACGTTTCCCCATTTTACTGGATTTTTCTTTAGCTCATGTCTTTTTCTTTCAGTGTCCCTGACCTCTTGGTTTCCAAAATCTACTGCAAACATTGACATCTTTCAACATGTTTAAGTCTAGTTCCAGAGGGATTAAAAACGGATGGGGTTTTGCAAATCTACAACTAAGTTACTGGGTGAGTGATGATCAAGATGGCCTTGATTTAGAAGAAAACATATATGTTGTTTTAAGTTCCAGATTCCAGAAATGCATCATGGAGTGAAGAATTAGATTCATTGATAGAGTAAACATTTTTAGTTTGGCCTAGCTCATGCTGCCCTACATTTAAGCTGAATGAATTCATCCATCCATCCTCTTTTCAGCTATCACTACCCAAATGACATCTGAAATGAGGTCTGCTGGAGCTGCAGTAGGGACAGCTCTCGAGGTTCCCAGTGGAGCTCAGCTGGCTGGTCTTGTTTCTGATCTTATTTTCACCAGGAGCCACGCCCTTAAACGAAGCCTCGCAGCCTGCTGTGGCTGTTTCGTGAAACATTGCTCTCGGATTATTCCTGGCCAGCCCGTCTATGTCATGGATGTGGAATTAGCTATAGAGACTAAAACTGTCTTTTGACTGCAATTGTGTTTGTTTCTTGTACATTTTAACATGGACATCAAAAGATCTTGAGTTGATTTCGGAGCTAGCTCCTGGTGGTCTTTTGAACAAACTGCAATTTTGCTTCTACAAATGCTTCTGCTTTGGAAACCAGATGTTGGCCCTGGGCTAAGATGCAGTGGATTGAAGTGGTCCACTTGGTATCCTCTTGTACGTAACTGAGGTTACTGAGAAAACCCTGAAACTGTTTCGGACATTCAAGTTGATTTTCCTCAAGCAATTCACTGTAATCTCATGCAATATGAGAATAACTGATGTAGCAGGTGTGAACAAACCAGGTTTTGTCTTTCTTGTCAGAACTGGAGCTGGTTTCAGGGCTTTTAGCTGAGTCAGACTCACATGTTTGCTGTCTGCTCTGTTATTACATGATAAGCTCTATGACTGAGTGATTTCTGTGTATCAACGTCTGAGCAGTTTTTTTTTTTTTTTTCTTTTTCTACACTTGTGATTTCATGGGTGTCATAAAGAACACGACTGTCGCAGACTGTCATTATTTATTATTTTTTCCCCGTGTCTCAGACTTGTTGAAAAGTTTGCTGTTGGTTCCTACTGCAGATGTTGTTTCTGGCAGGAAACATTTCAACTGGGGACAGAGAAAAGTGGAAAATTTTACTTTTTTCTGGCTGTTATGCAATAAGTTTGGGTGTCTGTGTGTGCGTGGCAGGAAATATTTCTCTTTTAAAGACAGTCCTGTAGGGTATTAGGAACAAAAATGGCTTGTTTTTGGAGCTATTTTTGTATGTGGTTTAATGTCAGCTGCTTGGTGGATGTTTGAAACAAAGATTTGATACTTATGGAGCTAAAACATATTCTTGTGATTAGAAACTGATCTACTGCACAAATCTTATGGCTGCACAAGTGAATCAAGGTTAAAACTAACAGAATAACAGTTTTCACAGATTTATTTGTGGGTTTTCTGATTAAGACTATTGAAGAAATGCTGATATATGATATTTTAAAGGAACATTACAGTTTGAAAAGCCTTAGATCTGTCATTAGATGGTATGGGTTGTTTTTAGCCTCAACTTCTAATAATTGCCTATTTTTTCAAAACTATCATTTTGCCCTGTGCTGACATTAGATCCCATTTTGCTTCAAATGCACATTCCACTCCGAGTCAAAACTGCTTTCAATCACGTCGTTTTTGGTCCCAAACAAAAGTTTATTTTCCTTACTATCTAATATTAAACCCAGAGTTGATTTAACTCTGGAATCTAAAATAAGCTTAACCTAGCTGAATAATTGGAGATGTTCAGTTGCAGGTTAATAAACACATCACTCTTGGTTTCAGAGAAATCCCATTTATTAGAGTGATTCATAACGTAAGGAAAGAAGAGTCTAACCTGCTGCGATTTAGGAGAAAATGGAAAATGTATTTTAGTTGGTTAATAAGTTATCAAATAAATCTTAAAGTCTAACTCATTTCGATAAAAAGAAAAAATATTGGGTGAAAACCCCCATGAAGTGGACCATATGTATCAGGAACCATCCAGGACATTTAAAGGCTGGTTAAAACCTGTGTCACCATTGGTTCTCATGGGTTAATCTGTGAAATGTACAATCCTGAAAAAAAAAAAAAAGTGTGTGTATGTATGTATATGTATGTGTATGTATAAATATATATATATATATATATATATATATATATATATATATATAAATAAAATTAGGTTGTTTTTTCTGTTTTAGATTTTCTTATTTATTATCTTGACTATTACTGAAGTTGGTGGCATTGTTCATCCTCTTTGACTATCACAATAAATAAAAGTTTTTCTACACAGCACCAGCAATTGTACCACAAAAATGACATTAAATAATTAGTGGTCTGACTGGCAATATAATTTAGGATTTAAATAATTGTAAAATAACACTGTTTTTTTTTCAAATGTATTTATTTAAAAGCATTAAATAAGCAAAAATGTCAAATCATTCAAATTTGATGGCTTGTTTTTAGCCTAAAAGGGGCGGAGCCGGAGGAAAATGTATTCAGTTGTGTTGTCCATGTGTTGCTAAGGACTGTTTTTTTGTTCTTTCTTTTCTTTATCTTTACCTCCTTTTCAAACAGATAATCAAAGATCCCATTTAGCACAACTACAGTGTATTGCCTGCAAGTTTTCCTGAGAGTCACTAAAAGAGGAGATTGGATTTATTTTCAAAATGAAAGCATCTTTTTTTGATTGAGTCACAGTGATAAAGCCGGCACACAGACCACCTCAGTCATACTGCTCCTCTTCATCCCGGTTGTAGCTGCACAACCCACTAACTCAGTGACCTTGTGTGGAGTTTTTTCGCTCTGTCGGAGCAGCATGGCAGACCGCCGCAACTCTTCCTGACAGTTCTGCAGTGCAGCCGACTCCACTGCAGCAATGCAAGACCTCTGGGCGTGTGTGTGTGTATGGATCGTTGCATGCTTATAGTGCTCTGAGTTCAAATTATGAGGAAACCTCTGAACACAAGTCCTGCTCTGTAGAGGAAGTATCCAGAAGGTCCATGAACTCTTCATAAGATCTTCCACTTGACCAACAATCCAAATCTATTCAGTTTTAACTTGGGGAAAATGAAGCCAATGGGGAATGATGAATCAAAATAGGTTTTGCCAATGACTTCTGTTATAAAGCTGAAGCAGGAAGACAAGCAGAGGAAATATTGTGCTCGTGTTTGTGATGTATCAGCAGTCTTCCTCGCCATATTGATGTAGAGGAAGCGCCCCTCAGAGTGGGTGTTCACCTACTTCCTTAGAGGTTTCTCATTTTTCATTCATTTCTAAGTGAAGTTCGTTTTTTTTAAATGTAGTTTTACACAATCACGGTTGTGTTTTAATCTGATTGTATCTGCCCTGCAGGGCTCCGGCTTGTGTCCTATTTGAATTTTTAGAAAAAATCACTGTGCAAATTTAACCCAAGGGTGTGTCTGTGTGTGTGTGTGTGTGTGTGTGTGTGTGTGTGTGTGTGTGTGTGTGTGTGTGTGTGTGTGTGTGTG
>JAOWBL010002705.1:0-13261 GCA_028564865.1 Zenarchopterus dispar | reverse complement strand
ATATATATATATATATATATACATATATATATATATATATATATATATATATATATATATATATATATATGCATATATATATATGTATATATACATATACAAAAAGCACAAAAAGAGGACAAAAAGAAATAGGAGTTAAAATAGAAACATGCACACAATGTGCACAAATCCAAGTTATTTAGTGACCAGAACATGTACTGTTCCTTAGTCTGACTGTCTTCAGAAAGAGTAGAAAGAGTAGAGAAGTTCTGGCCATGTGAAGCCTTCTCCCTGAACCAAAAGGACAAACTGTCCATGTACAGGGTAAAAGTGGGGTCCTGCATAACGGTGGAGACCCTGCACCTGCAGCAGGAGATGTAAATGTTAGTAATGATTGGCAGAGTTAAATCCAAGTGATAAAACCTTTACTGTAGAAGTGCCATCACAGACAAAACTAAGGATAAACTAAGATAACAGGAGATTAAAAGTCTACAAAGAGAAGACAAGGCTTGCTGCTTTAAACTGATTAAGTTCAAGTTGTTTATTTGTCGCATGCAGAGGCAATGCAGTTAGACATGCATCTGAGGCTGAGCAACACCCATTTAACACCCAATAAAAACACCACAGGAATAAACAAAAAAAGAAATGATGAATATGATGAATATAAGTATAATAAGACAGAGCAATGATTGGGCAGTAATGTCCATATTATAGATAGATTGTTAACAATATGGACAATATCTACAACTACTGTTTGAGTTATGCCCTTTCATTGGGTCTAAATTGATCTAGATGTTGGCTTTAGATATTGCTTTTTAACATAAGGTGTGAGTTTCAGTTTTGATCTTGTGGTTACAATCGGCCAACTACTTCTGATCATGTGTCAAGATAGTTAACATGGTGGGTGTACTAAACGTCTCATATGCACATTTAGAGTGAGATATCTATAACAAAAATGATACTTATTTGAAAAGTGTGACAAAGGCTGGTTATTTTCTGTTGGCTTCTTTGCTTCCTCTCACGATGAGAACAGCAGAGTCAGTATTTTGACTCAGGAGATCAAAAGTTAATTTGCATTTATATTGAGACTTTCTGTTTCATTCGGTTCCATAATTTACTGATTTTGAGTTTTACAGTCATGTTTAAAAGTCACCGAATCAAAGTGGGTTTTCATATTTTTCCGCCACTGAGATGTAGATTTAGTGATGTGCTTCAGCTCATTGTCCTGTTGCATGCCACAGTTTCAATCAAGCTTTGGCTGTAAGGCAGATGGCGCAACATTTGTATCTAGAATACCCTTGAATGTGGGTATGAGGTATTTCTGATGAAATATTGTGTTTGGTTTTTGTCAAACATGCCACTGGCAATTTGCAAGAGGCTCTTCCTCTTGCAACTAATTCCAACAAACAGCATTTTTTCCGGTCTTTCTCTAATTGTGCTGTCATAGACTTCAGCATTTAACATGCTCGGTGAGACCTGTCGGGTCTGAGGCAGCTCTCGGGTGTTTTTGGATTTCTCTCTGAATGTTTCACATTTTTACCTTGAAGAAAATTTACTGGTACATTCACTCAGATTGACAACTTTCTTAACCCTTGTCAATCTCCATAATTTATTATCCTCCTGGGAACCCTCAAGGCAAAAATGTACATTCATAAAAAAAAAAAAAAAAAAAAAAAAAAAAGCTACAAAATTATTGTACATCAATATTTTCGCTGTTTTCTTCACCATTAATCTCTTAAAGCAACTTCAGGTCTGCTCGAAACTACCAAATGTTCTATAATTTTCAGGATTTTAACAATTTATATGCTAGTTTGACAATATGATGCCACTTGTTTTATTTTATTTTTCTATTAGATATTTTGCATATAATATGGTGGAGGGATGTGCCACTGTTTGTCAGGGTTTTGAACATGTAAACAATTAGCAGTAACATTAATTTCTTTGCATTTGTAGTTTTTTTTTTTTGCAATAGTTTTGGTACATGTTTAGATTGAGGATCAACACACATGCAAACACACACATACACAAACACATAGAAATAAAAGTAAGTACAATTTTATATAAATATATCAGCTTTCAAAACAAAAATCACAAAAGGTTTCACAATAAAACACAGAATAAATCATAAACCATAAAAACAAATAGAGATAAGTGAAAGCAACTTTAAAGTGATCCATTTTTAGCTGGTTTTTAAAAGAGATAACAGAGTCAACCGATCTCTGAGAGGAAGAAGTTCCAAATGGAGGGAGCCACTGCTGTAAAAGCTCTGTCACCTTTAGTTTTCATCCTTGTTTGCTTCACAGCGAGCAAACCCTGAACACATGATCTCAGGGACCTGCTAGGGACCCAAGCTGCTAAAGATTTCTAATATAAACTGGTGCTTGATCATTTAGAGCGCTATAAAGGGGTGACGTGAACGCTTGGAAGATTTTGTTATTAGCCTTGCAGCAGCGTTCTGGACAGCTTGACAATGTTCCAGTGATTTTTTAAAAATTTAAATATGTAAAAATAGAGTTAGAAATATTTGAGACGTAATGAAATGAGGGCATGAATGATCCTTTCCGTCTCAGATCATGACACAACTGGACTCAGCTTGGCAATATTTTTTCAAATGATTAAAAACAATAATAAACCAGTGATTTAATGTGAAAGTCAAAAGACGAAACAGGGTCAAGAGTTACCCTGAGGTTCCTCACTGAATAAATGAGGCAAGTGGGCCAAGAGCCTCTGCCATCTTAGAGTGAAATCTGTCAGGACACAAACAAGAATGTCAGTTTTTGTGTTATTCACTTAAAGAAAATTGCCATTCATCCAAGTCCTAACAGAATCCAAACACCTAAGCAAGATCTGTATCTTAAAAATATCCTGAGATTTAAATGACATGTATAGCTGAATATCATCAGCATAGCAATGATAAGAATTGTCTTTAAAATAGCCTAAAATGTGCTGCGTGGGGAGCAGATATAGAATGAACAATAATAAAGCCCCCAAAACAGATGGCACACCAAAGGTAAGTGATGAAGAAGAGGACTTAAATTCAGGCACAGAAAATGATCTTCCAGCTAGATATGAGAAAACCATTTCAAAGCAGGTCCTGATGCCTGCTTCAGTGTTTCAACCTGTTGAGTAGGACATGATGATTGATGGTGTCAAAAGCTGAGGTGAAGTCCAACAACAGTAACACAGAACAATGTCCTGCATCACTCTGCATCAGGACACCATTAGTGACTAAGAAGGACCATTTCTGGTGCGGTGAGCCCTGTGAAAATCAGACTGAGAGTGTTATGTTTCTCTAAAGCAGATGTAAGTTACTGTAAAACAACTTTTTCTAAGATCTTAGAAAAAATGGCAAGTTTAAAATTGGTCTGTAGCTGCTGAAAAGGGAAGGATTAAGCCTAGGTTGTTGGGGTTTTTTTTTTTAAGTGGGAGGATTACAGCATTCTTGAAATAATCAGGGACTTGACCAGATAGTAGGAAAAAGTTAATTAATGTGCGCACACGGGGATCAGTAGACTGGAAGACATCTTTGAATAGCAATGTAGTTAACACATCAAGAGAACAAAAAGATGCCTTCGTTGAAAAGAACAAGTTACAAAGAATACAGTGATGATCAGAGATAAAAAATATCCTCAGAAAAAAATCCAATATTCAAACCTAAAGTAAAAACAAGGTCCAGTGTGTGACCTTTGGCATGAGTGGGCCCAGGCGCATGTTGAGTTAGATTTAAAGAATCCATGACACATATAAAACCTCTGGCAAAGAGGTCAGAGTCATCATCAATATGTATGTTAAAATCACCAACTATAACTGCACTGGACAGCTTCGTGGTGGAGGATAAAAAGTCACTAAACTCCTTTAAAAACAGGCTGTTTTGGCCAGGTGGATGATAGATAACAGCATAGTGTAAAGGGTTTGTACCCCTAACTTTGTTCAACTGTAGTTTGAACCATGAAAAGTGTCAGATGTTTGCTGAGCAACATAAGAGATGGTTCCTAAAGACCACAGCCACATCTCCTCCTCAGTCAGATGTCTGAAGTTGACCAATGAAAGAGTAATCAGAGGGACAAGGTTCAATGAGAGACAAGTGGTCTGAGGCATACTGCCAGGTTTCAGTGAGAAAAAGGAAATCCAAGTTACTCTCTAGGAACTTGGACTTCCATTAAAAATGAAATCCTTTAAAAAGGAAATCTAAGCTTTTGAAGAGTATAAAATCACTCAACAGGAATGTTTTATTAGTGGTAGATTGGGCAATAAAGAGCTCCATGCTCAGATAGGTGAAAGTCCAATTTTTTTTGGAGACTGTCCTAGCCAAGGGATGCAAGAGCTGGCAGTGGCGAAGCCAGAGGCAAAAAGAGGAACAAACTATTGCACATGACCTTATGCAGAGTAATAGACTGAATGAATGTGCTTGCTGTGTTTCTTATTAATGTAAGCTTAATAGGAGGTAGTTTTACATCATTTCTTTAGACCAAAACAGATCTGGTTTCACATCTGTGTCAGACAGACAAGAGTCAATTTTAACAGCTGTTATTAGCACCAGAACTCTCGATGGTGTGGCTTACAATGTCAGTTTTTTATTCACAAATTAAAAAAAAAAATCAGAAGACTTTGACTCTTTTTTTTTGTTGCTGTAACCTCTCATACCGTATGTGTATATGACTCACATAACATAATCAAGTCAAATTTTAGTCAGTAGTTGAAACAAAAAGCTCATATCTACAGTCAGGTACTAGCAGCTGTGCTTGTAATGGAAGCGTTCGCTAAAAATTCATCCACACACGCACTACCTTCCACTAATTTTGTGGTAACTGAATGTGTCAGCGTCACCAAGTGGCCCGCAGTGACTAGATTGGACAGATTAACAAACACGTATCACTTTAAATATAAGGTTGATATGATGACATGACATGAGGATGGAGTATAGTGACATGTCATTATGCCACGGTTAGACCTCTGTGACATATGCTGTATAATTACTGGATAAATCCTCTATGATATCATCCATAGGATTCCTGAAGAGTGCTTTTCAAGCATCTTTTTCCACGTACCTGATGGTGCAAATGAGCGAAAGCAACAGGCCTGAGAAGCTGGCTGGAAGATGTCCACCTTATTTCAATCACAGTTAGGTGTTTTAGCTTGGCTAACTTAGCTTATTCTAATCTATAATGCTAATTAATATTACTTTACATTCATTCTTATCAAACCTGTATGAACATCTTCATTTCAAGAGTCGCTTCCGAAACGACATCCAAAATGAGCTGCCAGAGCTGAAATGAGGACAAGCAGAGGTCTGAGCTTCAGCTCCCAGAAGTCTACAAAGGGTTCCTGGGAATTTTAATGTTTTGTTTTGTTTTTGTTGTAGTATAAAGGCATATTTTAATCTGTCTCCACTTGCCAGCCGTGCATTCACAGATTCCTCTCACAATGAGCACACAGAGACAAAGTTTTCCCTCCTTAGTGCGTGCTTTAAAAAAGAATTAAGACAGCCTGTAATCTTTGAATCTTCTCCTCCACTTTATGGTGCAAGCAGCAAATCCCTAACATCTCTGACTGCTTTATTTAGAGAGTGCTGTACACTGTATTTCCCCCAGAACACACTGTATTCTGGGGGAAATACAGAATACAATGTATTCTGGGGGAAAGACAACAATAAAAATAAAAAACTTTGTTAGTGGTTGTTCCAGGGTACCAAGGCCACATTGGACAGATCTTCCACTGAGTGGAGTTTATAATTTTCTATAATTTTATAATAAATATATAATTTTACAACAAATATAATTTTATAACAAAGGTATCATTTCATTCATGTTACGCCCTCTGTTATTACCTCCCAAGGCAGAACAGTAGCATTACAGTGGTGGGATGAAAAGATACGTAGTTCTGCCTCCCTGCACTTCACATAGCACAAAGATGTGAAGTGGGGGCTTGACAGAGGTGGAATGAACTGGCAGCGTGAAGAGGGTTACACGGGCAAGACTTTGAAACAACCTGACTAATATTGTGGTCGAGGCTGGAACCTTGGCCTCTTTCCTGTGTTTATTGGCTTCTGTTTTAATTCAGTTTATTTGTACACTTACATCAAGAACAACAGGCAGTTTAAACAGATGGTAAACAAGTTCAGCGCTGTACAATTAAATACAATCCACTTTAGTAAAAAGTATAATCCCAGTGATTTTCTAAATGAATCAAATTTGTTATGATCGATTTATAATCTGATTCATTCCAGCTCAATATTTTCAAATGTACATAATGTTGATCCATTTTTTAAAAAGGGGCCTAGCTAAGAAACCCAACAGACTGACTACATCTTCCTTTCGCTTCAGTCCCCTTTCCTGAGGATACATGTGTCAACAGCAGAAAGAAAAGCTCCCTACGAACAGAACCAGACTCATTCTGTCTCTCATGATCTGTGGGAAAGAGTGGAAATTTGCACAGAGAGTAAAAAGTAAACAGCAGAGTGATGAGTACATAGTCCATCATGAGAAGTCCCCCAAAACTAGGTGTATAGCAGCACGACTATATGGGTGATTCACAGTCACCTGAGCCAGCCCCAACTATAAACCAAAAAGAAAAGGTCAAGCCTAAACAAGTCCTCTCAGGGGACCAGTAGAGTTTGTGTTGAGCGTCTTGACAATAAACCAGGGCCTGGGGCCTAGTCTGGAGCCTTCAGTCATTAGACTCCTGATGACTGAAGGCTCTGCCTCCAAGTCTGCTTTTGGAAACTTTAGGAGCCACTAGTAAGTCTGAGTGACTCAAACTTTATTTTGACTAAGGTAAGAACAGGAGGCTGCGATGGACTGGCGACCTGTCCAGGGTGTACCCCTGCCTCTCGCCTGTGATGGGCTGGGATTGGCTCCAGCAGACCCCCGTGACCCAGAAATGGATTCAACGGGTCTAGAAAATGGATGGATGGATGAACAGGAGGTGACTACATTGTACAAGAAGTAATTCCATCGCCAATCTGGGCTTTTCACAGATGTGTGTGTGTTTTTTTTAATTAAAAGAATAAATTTTTGATTTCCAGAGAGGTGTGTAACTATATCATTAAGACTAATGATGGTAACTTTAACTTACTTTGCATAAACAACTGTACTTGTGTGACATTTTTTCTACAGGAACATTGTTGAAGTATTTTTGGAGCAAAACCAACTCCACCTGTCCAACCAGCCTCCTCAGTTGATGACGGTAGAGCAAGTGAGTTTTAAACAGAGTATGCTCTTTGTGCCCTTTGTGAGTTGTTGATAATATCTAAGACATTTAACTTGGCTATCTTTTACTTTTTTTTCTCATCACAGGTTCATCTGCAGACTCTCCAGTACCAGAACCTCTCCAGAAAGTGAGGAACAGTTACCAGTTACTGCATTAAATAATCTGTTTGTTTCAGCAGGTCAGTTAACAGGTCCATTTACTTTAATATGTGTGTGAATCTCATTTTTCAATAATGTGTTTTTATTGATTGTAATTGAAATAACATACAAATAGTGCATCTTCAGATTTAACAGTGAAAAAAATACAAATTTAATTGTAGAATAATATGCACTGATATATGTTTATAAAGGGGAAGAAACAATAGGAAAGACCATGAAACAAAAAAGTGAACAGATGTATGTGGCATACCAAGACGCATT
Source organism: Zenarchopterus dispar (assembly GCA_028564865.1). Taxonomy (NCBI): domain Eukaryota; kingdom Metazoa; phylum Chordata; class Actinopteri; order Beloniformes; family Zenarchopteridae; genus Zenarchopterus; species Zenarchopterus dispar. The sequence goes on along the minus strand of JAOWBL010002705.1, from coordinate 5,654 downwards.
TTAACCTCCTAAGACCTGATGTACACATACGTGGACATCACTCATTTTGTTGTCTATGTCATAATACTTATTTTCCTAATTGGGGCCCAAAGCAACAACAACAACAAAAAAATTGCATCCGGTCTTAGGAGCTTAATTAAATAAGCAAACAAACAACAAAACAAAACAATTTTACACTTAATAAATAAAAAATACTTTTTTTCCCAACATAAGCAAACACAGTGAACCCATGCTCCCGTTTCTTATCAGCATTGGTTATTTAAGTTGTATTGGTTTTGTTTTACTGGGGGGCCATGTATGTCTGCAGTATGATAAACAGTTGCACCGTAATAACCTGAATCATGCAGTAAAAGTACATTTGTCCTCCCAGTACAAACCAAACACCAGTCGTCTTCTGAGACCTCAGAGTCCAATCGTCCTTTCCAAGCGTTTCACTTGTCTTGCGAGCTCTCAACTGAACCTGCCCAGTTTACTTAAATGCCTTTTTTGTAAATGCCTTTGGACCCATTGGGACAGATGTCTTTTCCTTCTGCAGGTTCCAGCCATCAACATGGGCCAGGGGCTCCTCCAGACGACCCAACTGGGTGGTCTGCTGTCCCGTCTGACTCAGAGAGGACTGACCTGGTGAGCAGAGGACAACTGGCTGTCAGCGAAAACTTCTCATTCCTAAAGAATGCTGATGGCCGAAGCTTTCACGACCGCCAAACCTACAGACGGTAAAGTTGACTCGGTTATTAAAAAGAAGAAGAAGAATGCAGTCTGTTGTGTCTGCAGGAAATTGTTTTCTAGAAAGTCAACAAAACAGGCAACCGAGGGACAGTGTGACTGTTAATACAGATGCTTAAACAACACGGGAAGAGCTCAGATTATTGTTATATTGTGATAAAGTGGAAGAACTCTGAATGTATCTTTTTAATGGAGAAGACTAATGATGCAACAAAAATTACTCTCTTGGAGGCACACAAAAAAATATATGGTTGGAGAGATGTTTGTACACATTTAATCAGTTCTCTGTACATTTTGTGCCATTATTAAAGTATTTTTTAAATTAATTTATATGTTTATGTAGTAATTCTTTTATTTATTTGCTTTTACTACTATGTTTTATGTAAAAAGATAATGTTTATGCTATTTGGTATGATTTTGTAGTGGGGGATCCATGTTTTACTTAAGTACATCCATTTAAAAACAAAAGCAATTAAACTGGTTCACTTTTTTTACTGTAAATGCAGTCTTGTTTACCTATGTTTCCTCTTACTGTCACTTACAAGTTCTGTGAGCTAAACTTATACATTATTAGAATATTAAAAACTACAAATTAATAGTCGACCAATTTTCTGACTTTGCTGCCCCAGAAAGGTTAAAAACCCTCATCAGAATCACATCATTCACATTGATCTAGCAATCTTACGTTTACGCTGTATGAAATGATCAAGTTTTTTGTTTTGATCTACAATGCCTGGAAAAAGAACAGAAGAAGAAGGAGAAATGCATGGACTCGAATCCTGAGCACATTTTGTGTTGCAATGGACCAGCTATAGCCATTTTTTCAGTGGGTGGTGCATCCACCAGGAACCAGCATCGGTGGTTTACACAGGCACTTTCTTCTTAACTTTATTTAGTCAGTTATTAACCGGTAATCAGCCTCACCTACATATTTCAAATAACTCATTTTACTACGTGAGAGAAGTTGTTCAAGATGTAATGACACATGATGCAATTAAAAGTCGCTGAGCTCTCGATCATGTTCGCAAAACCAGTTTGACACAAAATTAATGTCAATCCAAGCTTCTCCCTTTTGTCTAGTTAATTGAGTCAAACTTTTTGTTAGGTACACTAAAGTTGAGAACATGATGCATCAAAAGAGAGCACCTTGTGACTGTCACAAAAGTGATGTAGGTTCATACTTCAATCTGAGTTCTGTCATCATCTACGCTCTGCAACTGATACAAGTAAAAATAGACCAGTTAGGGTTAATTATTTTTATATTTGAAACATTAATAAACATTTTAGGTACAAAATTCAAAACAAGTAACAATAGTATTGTTTTCATGTTATGTTGACAACTACAGCTCTCATTTCATCTCCACAGTTTGGTTTTTCCTGTTTCTCACATGTCTCAAGAATCTATAAACCCCGGAGATTCCTGCAGCTTTTAACATTGTTTAAATATGCTGCTTAGTGAGACTCAAACGACATATTTGGACAAAAGGCTGTGGTGCAGCAGCAGGGACGTTTACTCTTTGTTGGCTGCAGTCAATAGTTGGTGTCTCGCCTGAGGGACGACGCACCTGCCAAGTTGGAGGACAGGACAAGTGCTTTGCTGGAGGCCAAAATACAGACATGTGCATTGTCTCAGATGTGATGTTCACATCTGAGACAGGCAAGATCATTTTCCACCTAACGCTGAAGAATGTTCTCCTACCGGTTTCAGTGAAGCACATCCAGTGGCAAGATGGTCTCATTTTAAAGCGGCTCTATCACCCTGTCATATCTGGAACAAGATGTACAATAATCATCAGCAGAGTGTGCAGCTGAAGTGCTTTATTATTGTTTTATTATTTGGAAGGTACCCTATGAGGTAAACACCAGATATCATCACAGCATGTGTTGCTTCTGAGTAAATGGTTCAGGAGGAAGTGATTAACTTACAACACTAGTTGTCTATTTTAAGCAATCTCCAGCTTCTTTTTTTTTCCCCCAATAACATCTATGAGCAGCTCAATCAGCAGCTGAAAACAAAGTCATTTACAAAAATACCTTGTACTATAACTCATGCTATTTTTTATTTATTTTGTTAACAGAACTTATGTGTTATGTGCACATACACTTACTGGCTTCTTTCTGCAATATCTGGACTTTTAATTATTCAAAATCTTAGAAAAGCTATATATTACACATGCATGATTTCACATGTGCCACTGCTACTCTACATAAAAGTGCAAAGACAAACTTATATTTACAGAGCTATAAGAAAGGTGTTTTTTAGTTTCATTTTTTCACACAACAGTTTTTTGTTTTTTTTTTACCATCATTAAACAACTTCTGAGACAGCAAACTTTGCAAGACTGATACTTGTAATCCCATGAGCGTCCTGCAGAGGGCAGACATGTTTAAAGATGCACCGCCTGAGAACTGATCAGATACTATCGATCCTGTTGATTTCATTGAACATTTTGCCAGAAACAAAGTTTGTAATGAAAATTTGAACCAAAAGGGGAAAAGGTAACATGGCATTATGGTGATTGATTTCCATACTTACAGCCTACACTATAAGTTTGGTTTTTTTCTTCATTTTTATTTATTTATTCTATTTATTTTAATAAATAGTTACCACAACCTTGCTCTCCTAAGTCTTGTGGTGATGTTCATTCATCTTTTATCTGAATATTTTCTGCATTTCAGTGATATTTCTTGATGTTCTAAGACCTTTTATGGTGTACATAGTCCTATTGTCAAAACTACTAGAAAAAAAGGAAAAAGTGTAGAAAATGTACAACATTATTATTATTATTATTGTTTTTATGGCCAAAATCATCATGACTTCTGTTTCCAGTGAAATTCATCCAATTTTTGTTGTGGCTTAGTTTTCTTGTACTCAAAGAATTCATATTGATATATTATCGTGTATATTTATTCATTTATTCATACGACAGAGACAAAGACCATTTTCTTCCTGCTGTCTCTTGTGTTCCTGCAAAGATATTCAGAGGAATGGCTCGCAGTTATCTAACTCGTGGTCTCGTCTTGAATGAGGCAGCAAAAAGATGTCTTTGATTCATAAATTAAGGCTTTCTAATTTGTTTTCACTGTGTGTAAAGTCCTTTACCACTTTTTAGGAACCCCATACCAAAGCAAGAGCTGGGTCACATGTTGCTCTGAAAAGAATCACCAACTCTTCATGTACATTTGCACCAAATATTTCCTGCAAAGCTGTGGGCTGTGCAATGATGTTGCAAACTTCTGCCATATCCCAAGGACATCTAAGGTGTGGTTACCCAGGGGTTTATTCACGAGTGCTGAACACAGTGTTCAAAAAACAGACTGGAGTTTTGTTTTGTTTTTTTGTTTCTTTTTTGCTTTAATACTTGTTGCATAACAGCTCTTCTAGTGGTCCAGTGAGATGAAAAATTGGAATCATAAAGAGATCAACAATAATTCTCAGAAAGGCCCTTATATCATGACTAATTATAATAAATCAAGTTAAAGTGTGACACAGTGCTGGTCAAGTGTTTGATGTGATCATGAAGACTTGAGTTGATGGTCTTGTTGCCATGTGATTAACTGTCTGAATAACTGTGCAGAAAATCAACTGTACGGGTATTTCCAAATAAAAATAAAGGTTTAACTTGGACTCATTTTATTATCAGGAAACAATGACATCTAGTAACAATGGACATACTGAACATTACAAGAAACTACACAGCTGAACATGTGATTCAATTATTCCGCTTATATTACAAACTGGACAGTATATATTATAGTTTAGCTGATGTGCAAGGATTTGAATGTAAAATGTTTTTGTTTATTTTAACCAACAACAATGTTATGAGTCTTCATTCTTCTTCTAAATTCAACCCGTTTTTCTCAGGTTTACTTTGTCTGTGGTACGAGATAACTGGATCACAAGCAACATGATGCACTGGATGTGTGATTGTTAAGCATGGATGTGATGTAAACAGAAGCGCCTACTCATTAATTTGTGCTGACTGTAAGTGAGAGCAAAACAAACAGAGTAAATGCCATTAGAGGATTATGAAGCAAACAAACATACACCTAATGGAAGAGGCACAAATGCAGCGATTTGGACATTAATGCTGTTTCTTCTTTTTTTTTTTTTGATGTCTGTTAAAAGCCCACAGGTTTGCCCTTGAGGTTGTCATAGCAACTGTGTTGGTTTGGCAGAGGATAAAACAGGTCCTCTGGAGCAGAGTACAAGTGATCATCCTGAGCGTCTGATGAGCAGTGTCCAAGTCATCAGCATAAGAGTCCATTGCCAGGGACACTTGAGCTGATATTAGCTGCTAAGCCACATCTGAGAGCCTGCTTTGGATCTCATTTACATCACAGGCATGCATGGTAGCTTTATAATTCAGCGTTTCTCTATTGTTTGCGCTCTTATGTGCTGCCTAACATATTTATGAACGCTCACTTTGATTTTGATGCTCTTACTCAGCTGCAGGGATTTCAGCCACATGAAATTATAATAAACAAACATAAAAGGCCAATCCAGGACATTTCAAGAGTCTGACAAGTTTTTACAGCAATTATGTGCAGAATGTGTCGTTCTTCCTCTTGTCTCAAAACCAGGAGATCTCACGAGCAAGAGCATGTAGGAACCCGCTGTCTTTTGACCTGCACTTTTTAACCAGTTTGAACACACACTGTTTTTATATTAACAGTGGATCATATGGGTACCTGTAGGATGCAGTTCCTTATAGTACCAGAGCTCTTTGTTTTGGTTTTTACGAGTGCATCTTTAATATTTTGTTTCATACAGAACTGTATTTAATTGTGGCTGTCCTTAAAAGCATCATGGCTTCTCAACTGCAAATTATTTCAAGTCTTTAAAGCAAAACTCACTCACTCACTCACTCACTCACTCACTCACTCACTCACTCACTCACTCACTCACTCACTCACTCACTCACTCA
>JAOWBL010002704.1:0-13261 GCA_028564865.1 Zenarchopterus dispar | reverse complement strand
CCACCACTGCTGCTGTTACGGCTTGGGTCTCGTCATCCGGATCCTCACCAGGACAGCTCTACACCCTCGGGAAAATCCACAATAAAACTACTTCCTTACCTCACTACTGTCATCCGCGTTTGGATCCTATCATTCACCCGTGACAACTTTCTCCATGAAACAGAAGAACATCCTAATTCACGAAAAAAGTGAAGTATTCCACCCTATTGCAGAACCTAGTGGAGACCTTCCTTCTCGGTCTGATCGCGTCAAGAAGTTGAGCTTGTGGACCGATAAGCGACAGCATCGGTCCCACATCCCGCCTCCCTCCAATCACCAATCAGGTGCTTGTTTCATTTCAAACTGGCCTTGTCCCAGTTTTTTCCACCAATCAGAGGCCGAATTTGTCCCAAGGCCACGGGTGGGTTTGGGAAAGTCCTGATGTGACGCATTTCCACTACCTCATCTTTGCGGTCGGTAAGGTCAAATTTTATTCCCTTAAGTTTTCCCTTTTTCATTAATTTATGTCTTTAAACTGAATAAAAATGGTGAAACGGACTAATATTCATGTAAACGTGGTGTCTTTTCTAACTTTACACCCTAAAATTGTTGTTTTTACGAATGCTAATTTACACTAATGTCATACCGTGTTTATTTTTTCAATTTATTTGTAATAAAACATGCATGAAAGTGATGGTGTAATTATTCCTGCATGCAGAAGCTGTTCTATTTGACGAGTTTGCCCCAGAAAAAAAATCTTTAACACCACGTGAACGGACTATTGCTTTGTGATGGTCCAAGAAAAGTGTGACATTCAAACTTTTCAGCTCCTAATTTCCCATTTTAATGTCAAGTTTATGAATGTACAATAACTCATTATTGTTAGGTGTACAAACACAGCTGTTTTCATAATGGTAAGCACGTCGTATGTATTACACTGCAATTATCGATTATTACAATATTAATGTTTTTGTATACAATTGTCAACATTCATCTTGGTAACTGTGTGACTTGATGTTTGTTTGGCTGTAATCACGTGACTGTAATGTGTTCATCCTCCCCTGATCACTGATCAATACTTGAGTGACGTCACGACTGTCTGCTCTTGTTTCTAGATTAAGTTTGTATCATGGCAGCTGCAATGCTTGTAAGTTGTGTTTTATTACATCCGTCATTCATCCATCTTTTTTTTAAAGTTCTCCAGTTAACTTCGGGTTCTTTGTTCAGACTCATCGCCTGGTCTTCAGGAGGGCGTCCAACAGGACCCTCCTCCTGAAGGCCTCCAGTGAGGCTCAGGCCTTGGCCCCCAACACGTCAGGACAGAGGGCCAAACCCCCCGAGGCAGTGGAGCGGAGGCCCACGGCCAGGTGGCCAACGAGGGCAGTGACTGCACCAGCGCCATCCTGGTACTGAGCCGGACCAAGCTCCAGTTTGCCCGGTACCAGGGAAAGACCTTCCACTGGCTCCTGGAGCACGATGTGGGGTATGCCATCAACCTGGTGTCCTCCCACCAGAAGGAGCGGACGGGATCCCAGTCCCCCCTCATAGCCAACAAGGTAACTTTTTTTCTTCTTCAACAAAATTCCGATTGAACAGTTTTATCGAGAACCACGAAGAGAGTGAGAGACAGAGAGACAAAAAAATCAATAATTTGTGTTTTTCCAGGACCTCCTTGTGCGTTACTCCTCAGAGTACCCTGACTTCATGAAGGCAGTCAGGTTCCACCTCGCTTTTGAGGAGGCACATGTGAAGTCTCTCCAGCCGGGTCAGGAGATACAGGCCCTTGTTGGCTTCGGGGACTTCAAATATGAGACCCTGCAGGGCTTGTATGAGTCGGAGGATCCCAGGAAGATCCGGTATGAGAGGGACCATTGTGAGGTTGATTTTTTTTTTTTTTTTTCCGCATGCAACTCGGCTGACATGCGGTCGCCTCTGCGCAGATTCCTCAACTACCTGCAGAGGAAGACACCGCCTCCAGGGACCCAGATGGAGAACGCTGTCTGGTACATCAGAAGCAAAGACCGGAAGAGGGCGAGCGCTGCCACTGGCACCACCAGCAGCAGCAACGCACCATCCATCTCTGCTTCAGTGCAGACATCCAGGGCTGCAGCTCAGTATGTTTTTATTTTATAAGTTTCTTACTCAAATGTTCTCTTTCAAGGAGACCCATTAAAGTCTGTGCTTTCATGTCTCAGGATCGCGGCCTTTGTGTCCGGGTGGCGTTCCCTGGTTGCGGCGGAGATGCAGTCCAAGCTGTACTGCATGGTGAGCTTGAGTCACACACACCTCCCCCCCACCCTCTCCCCTGGTTTCATGAGTTCAGCTAATGTGGTGTCCGCAGCCGCTTCTGGATCCCGCCCACCAGCTGACCCTCCCACGTCGACCGGGGAGCCGTCCGATGACGAGATGGTCAGGATTGCGGTCGACATGGAGCACTGTGAGTACCTGTGGTTTTTCTTCCCCACAGATTTCTTTCTGTGACATAAACATGATTCATGCTGATGTTAACAACTCTTCTTCTTATGTTTATTTAAACACATTCAAGTAACTGGGAACAAACAAGACAAGAGACAGTAAGTCTGGGTTACATCAAAACTTTATTCTTACTGGCTTGGGGCGCTTCCACTCACCTCATCCGCTTTTTGAACAAACGACTACACGCCCCCTCACCTGCACCCGTCCCTGCACGCCACAGATCACCGTGGGTCCCCAAATCACCTTCCGCTCACTTCCCATCCTTGAATAGCATCCCACTTCTGCTCGCCGCAGACATTTGAGTGGGCACGCCTGATTTCTTTTAACTCTGCATTTCCCGTTTCAGCCTTGGAGCATCCGTGCCTCCTCCTCCTGCCAGCACACGCCGAGGCAGCTGCCACGTGCGGTACTGATGTACAAGTAAGAAGATGTTGCAAGAACTGTTTGTTCAATCATGTCCACCACATTTCTGCTCTGACGACTCCGGTTTTCCCCGCAGGCTGTCCTGTGACCAGAATGTCCTTGCGCAGCTGCAGCCGAGTACCCTGGGCAACAGCACCACCCGGCTGCACAGCGCCCTGCAGGAGCACCACACCAACACCTGGATGTGGAGAGCCATCCAGTACCTTGGCACCGGTGCCGTCGCCCATCTGGAGGCTGACGGTGTACAGCTATGACGTGCTGATGCGGCTGGAGGAGTACAGGGGCAGGATCACATCCACCTTCGAGTCCATCCTGAAGATGGACTCCACCAAGAAGGTTTGGCAATTTTGTTGTCTTCATGTTTCCTTCTCAGGCTGCCCGCAAGCCTCGGTTCTTCACTCACGCCAATCTTTCCATTCAGGTGATGAAGAAGCTCGCGGTACCGCCTCTGACATGGGTCACCAACGTCAGAAACGAGCACAGGCAGGTCCTCATGAGCTTTCTCACGTGCTGCGAGGGCTCCGAGGGCCTGTCCAAGATGGCGGCTGGACTGATGAGCTGGTATCAGCTCGCTGAGGTACCTCCCCCCCAGATCATGTACATGGACTGTGACTGCTGCAGCAGAGACGGCACGTCCAAGACAGCTGCCTTGTTTTCAGTACGAATTTGCGTCGCCGTTGACAACGGTTCCTAGATGTGACGGTAATTAAAATTCCGCCTCCATCTTCCAGGAGTGGACACAGCTCATGGTGCATCGTCTGCCACCTGATGCGTCGCTTCACCTCCGGTGTCACCACCGAGAGGCACGAGCTGTACCCCACCTTCATGAGGCAGCTGTCCTACTGCATCTTCGAGGTGGACCCCAAAGACATGCGCCGTCTCATTGGGGCAAAGCGGTCCGATCTGGAGGGGAAACGTGGGATGGTCAGACTCACGGACGCCGAGGTGGTCCGGAGGATCACCAAGGAGGAGTGGAGGCTCCACTGCAGACGCAGGACGGGTGGGGCCGAGGAGACGGCACTTCTCATTCAGAACCTCCAAGACACCTTCGGCGGGCCCGCTGGGCGCAACACCCTCAACTTACCAGTTTTGGATTCTCTCCGCATCTAGGAGATTTGGGACATGCAGAGATGCCAAATCCGCTGCATCCAGGACCCACCAGGTGTCCTGCTCTACACCCAGACCTGCACACTGAGGAAGCGGGGCATGACCCTTCCCGTCTACCGCTGTGCAAGGGGCTCCACGTCTCTGGAGTCCTTCCACCTCGACCGGTTCATCCCAGGTACGCGCACTTGTGTAAAAACCGAAATCTGCTCTGGTTGCTTTTTCTTTCCTTGTTCCGTCCAAAGCTGATTGGGTCCCACGTGTTCCCTTAGGGACGTCTGCTAGCGCCAAGTACTTCCAGGCGTTCCTGACTGATGGACTGGTGAGGTGGAACAAGACCGCACGGCGGTGGCGCCAGTGGTTGCAGCTTAGGGGCGGTCTCTGCTGTTGTACAGTGGCCACCTCAAACACACCCTTAACCAGAAGAGTCAAAGGGTGCTTGGTCATCGTCTGGTTAGGGATTTCACCAAGCCTGCTGTGTGTACAGGTACACGACACGGAACAGGTGTCCTTTGTTGTTCAAGGACGCCGTCCCAAAACAAACCACTTTCTGTTGACTTTGTTGACAGGTGAGCTCATCAGTCTTGAGTACCTGTACCAGCAGATGGGTAGCGTGTTTGAGGACGTAAACTTGGACCCTGATGCTCCGGATGAGGATGCTGCTGTGGCCATGGTGGAGGAGGTGGACAAGGGGATCGAGGAGGATGTCCAGGATCCCATGTTCTTCAAGCCGGACACCCCCGAAAGCGGAGCAGCATCCCAGTCGGGTCCAGCAGCGGACGCACCCTAGTCTGAGCCATCAGGTCCAGCCACCCCTGACGACCATCCAGAAGCCTTTGGAGCCTGGTCTCCTGCTCCACAGAACTCCTCAGACTCTGAGGTAAACACCACACTCACAACTGACTTCATCAGACAAAAACATTACAAGATGCTGAAGAAGATGTCTGCGATACAGAAGCAAACATCCACCCACTCATCCATTTTCTTCCGCTTAACAATAGGGTCACTCTTTCTCTTGTCGATCCTCTGCTCAGGAGGAGGTCCAGGGTCCTGATGACCAGCCGATATTCCAGCACGTTGTGAAGCTGGCCAAGGCCCTGGTAGAAGCCAGGAGTCTCCTGGGGCTCAGTGAGCAGAGGGTAGACTAACTCATCTTGCTCTGGCATCGCCTGCCAGAGCAAGACAAACAGCAAGTCGTCTACCCATCCAGATACCAGGAGAGGTAGTCCTGGGGACAAACGCTTCCTGTCCTGTGAAGGAAAGTCTCCAGCAGTAAGTTGCATTTCAAACACCTCCAGTCCTTCTCTTGATGATGGATGTACATTAACCCCGACCAATTTGTTTCCTTCCAGCTGCCTTCTCGGAGTGAACTTGGGCCCTGCAAACTGGCCAGATGCCAGTCGCCTGGTGGAGACCATTTGCACCCAGCTCTTCCATCTCCATGCTGCAGCCATGTGCGTGGGAGGGGTCACAAGATCCCAGTAGTCCCTCATCCACATTGACTACATGGCGATACAGGAGGCGGTGCTGGCTTACCCGAGGCTGATGGCTCAGACGGAAATCCAGCTGTTTGAGATCAATCAGCGGACTCTGTCTCAGTTGTGAGAGCTCTGTCACTGATCTAGAGTCTGTGCTTGGATTCAGCGTCTCGTGAGCGATTTTGAGCCTAATAGCAGCCCATCTTTGTTTGCTCAGGTTCAACCGTCGGCAGAAGAAGTGCCAGAGTGCCGTGCTGGAGCAGGCATGGTCTCTGCTCCACGCGGGGCAAGGGAACCCCTGCCTGTAGCAAAAGGTCTGTCCCTGGTTCAGATGAGACAAGGGCAGCCCTTTGTCTATAATTTCCAACAGGAGCAACCAGGACCATCCTCCAGGGGTTTCCCTCCTCCTCCTCCTACTCCCCCTCCTGTTCCTGCTCCTGCTTGCATTGCTCCCATTCCTCTTCTTCTTCCCCAAGGCTTCCTGCTAACTGTTCAGCTGCCTCCTTGTCCTCCGCCTCCTCCTTCTCCACCCTGTGCCTCGAGGAGCACCATGTACAGGAAGAGGAAGGCAGCTGAGGCTGCTGATGCAGGAGCTCCACCACCACCATCCAGACCCCAACAATAGCATTACACCTGCAGTAAGTGTGACCAGCCCAAGACCCTGCAGATGGGCCACACTCACATCAGGGGTTTGGCCTACTGTGCTACTGTTGGTGGGAAGTCTGTGGAGGAGTGGAAGGAGGAGATGAAAAAGACAAAAGAAGGAGCCTTTGTAAATAGTCTGTGTGGATTCCACATTTGTAAATATCATGAACATTTTTATAATTTGTAGATAGTTCCTTTTTCATTACCTGTTCTGTGTCCAGTTGTTTTTTGTCTGCTTATCATCTTTTTGTGTAAATAAATTGTTGTTCTTACACTTTGAAGCGTTGTCTCATTTTCTATTCAGTTTTAACTCAGAAAAAACAAGACACACTGAATGAGAGTAGTTTTGACATTTATTTCATTAACATTTAGAATCCATGCTTTTTTCAATTCCAAATGATTGCTAAAGATGACTTGACCACATGAAGTTCAAAAAGCCTCCATGAATACATTTTACCAAAAATAAAAACAAGACATGAGTCATTTAAAGAGCTTAGTCCTAAAGAAAACCTGACATCAAAGTATCTTCACAAATTAATATTCTACATTACATGAGATCTTTGGTTCTTTCAAAATTTAACATAGACTTTTCAAAATAGTAACTTTCCATGAAAGATGAAAACAACATCCAAAATACAAGCATGATTCCATTTCCTCAACATCAGCTCATTTATTGGGTTTACATTTTCAACACATTAAAATGTACATGTTACATGTTAAAAACTATACAATAAATGTCACATTCAAATGTCACATATTAGCAAGTTCGTTGTCCACCCTTCGACTGCCCACGCACCTGAAAGAGAGCACATCCATCCGTTTATTGATTTGTTTGTTGACGCCTGCAGTCCGCGATGTCGACGAGCTGCGGAAGGCCTTTGTTTTTGCGGTACCCCGGCCGTCCGGCAGCCGGCGACATTTCGCCGGTTGCCGGCCTTGGGCAGCCTGCGCTGCCCCTCCCCTCCGCTTCCTCTCTGCTCGGCCTCTCTCCTGTCCTCCTTCAGTCCCCAAGAGAACAACGTGCAGGGGGACACCTCGCTGAGACAAGCTCATTTTGAACGTCTTTTTTCTTTTCCATGTGAATGGCTTGACAACACTTATGCATTAGTCCTGTGTATAAATTTGAAGAAACAAGACTCTAATGATGGAAAAATAAAAGAATTACTGCAGGTTCTCATTTTGAGACGCATTTTGAGTAGCCCTCGCTGGGACAAGCTCATTTTGACTGTCTTTTTTCTGTTTCATCTGAATGGCTTAAAGATACTTGTGCATTAGTCACGCTTGATAAAACTGCTATTTCTGGTAGATATGTAACTAAAATATGAAGAAACAAGGCAATAATGATGGAAAAATAAAAGAATTATAGAAGCCCTCCACAACGTACCCAATATGAACAGCTCTTGCACTGACACGCATTTTGAGTAGCACTGGCTGAGAGAAGCTCATCATGACCATCTTTTTTCTGTTCTATCTGAATAGCTTGAAAACACATGCATTAGTCCTGTCACTAAAATATGAGAAAAAACAAGGCTGTAATAATTTACATATAAAAAAATTACTGTAGCTCTCCATGAAAGTATCACATTTCATACAGTTCTCGTTTTGAGGCTCATTTTGAGTAGCACTCGCTGAGAGAAGCTCATTTTGAAAATCTTTTCTCTGTTCCATGTGAATGGCTTGAAAATACTTGTGCATTAACTAAAATATGAAGAAACAAGGCTATAATGATAGAAAAATAAAATAAGGTTATAATGATAGAAAAATAAAAATTATTACAGCCATCCACGAGAATATGCCAAGTTGTACAGCTCTTGCTATGACACACATTTTGAGTAAGACTCACTGAGAGAAGCTCATTTTGACTGTCTTTTTTCTGTTCCATGTGAATAGATTGAAAATACTTGTGCATCACTCCCGCTTGATAAAAATGTGCAGGTGTGCAGCATCTTCCGTCAGTCGGAAGTGAGGAAGGACCTGGTGAAAACTGACCCTAGCTGAAAGAGGCCAGGGGGCAGGCTATCAAGTACTAGCCTGGATGTGAAGCCCCTTCCTAGCGCTGAGAGTGAGGGAGGACCCAAAGTGAAATGACACATCAGGCCAGTGGCCAGGCTGTAATTGCATCAGACCAGGCTTACTAGGCTGAACACGTAGCCACGAAACTGGGGCTAAGATTAAAGAAACAGCCTGTGCAAAACAAGGCTTGCATGAATCAGGCCAGGCTGCCATTCTATAGGCTTGTTGTGTGAACCCTTCTTAGGGCTGAGAGTGAGGGAGGACATGGTGAAAAATAAGGCTTGGATTACTCGAAGCCAAGGGCCTTGCTGCCTTTCCTCCAGTTTGGCTTTATAGCCACTTCCTGGGCCTTTAGAATTTGTAGGATGCATTGTAAGATAAGGCCTGGATTTACCAGGACAGGGTCCATGCTCTAGCCTGGGTGTGCAGCACCTTCCTTATGCTGGTAGTGTGGTGGGACCTGCTTAAAATTGATCCTGTGTGAACAAGCCAAGGGGCCATGAAGTGACACTCCAACTTGGCTATTGTATGGGTGTATTACTTTTGTCAAAAAAAGGCTTGGATGAGTAAAACTAGGGTCCAGGCTGTCATGGTATAGCCTGTACATGAAGCCCCTTCCTAGGGCTGTGAGTGAGTGAGGACCCAGAGTAAAATGACCCTGGACTCGTCAGGCTAGCGACCATGCTGTCATTGCATAAGGAAAGGCAAGACGTACAGCCGCAAGACTGGGCCTGAGATTGAGGAAAGAGCTGGTGTAAAATAAGGCTTGGATGAATGAAGTCAGGGTCCAGGCTGCCATGCTCATGCTATGCTGTGTAAACACTTAACAGGGCTGAGAGTGAGGGAGGACATGGTGAAAAACAAGACTTGGAAAAATCATTTCCAAGGGGTTAGCTGTCTTTCTTTAGCCATAATTTATAGCCACTTCCTGTGCTTTAGAATTTCTAGGACTCCTTTTAGGGTGAGATGTGAGAGAATTGCATTTTGAAAAAAAAACAACAAGATATTAGGAAATTACTGCAGCCCTCCACGAGAATATCCCAATTTCTATGGTTCTCGTTTTCAGGTGCATTTTGAGTAAGCACTCATGGAGAGAAGCTCATTTTGACCGTCTTTTTACTGCTGCATATGGCTTTAAAATACTTGTGTATCAGTCTCGCTTCATAAAAATGCTATTTTTGATATATCTGCAACTAAAATATGAAGAAACAATATGAAGAAACAATGATGATGGAAAACTGAAAATTACTGCAGCCCTCCACGAGAATATCCCAGTTTCTATGGTTCTCGTTTTCATTTTGAGTAGCCCTCGCTGAGAGAAGCTCATTTTGACCGTCTTATTACTGCTGTGTATGAATGGCTTAAAAATATTTGTGCATCAGACCCGCTTGATAAAAATGCTGTTTCTGATACATGTGCAACTAAGATATGAACAAATAAGGCTATAAAGATGGAAAAATAAAAATTATTGCAGCCCTTCACGAAAGCAACACATCTTGTTCGGTTCTCGTTTTAAGGCGCATTTTGAGAAGAACTTGCTGAGAGAAGCTCATTTTTTCTGTTCCATGTGAATGGCTTGAAAATACTTGTGCATCAGTCCAGCATCATAAGAATGTGCAGGTGTGCAGCATCTTCCTTCAGTTGGTATGAGGTGGGACCTGGTGAAAAATTACCCTGGCAAAATTAGGCCAGGGTCCAGATGGTATTTGTATAGCCTGGATGTGAAGCTCTTCCCATCGTCTGAGAGTGAGGGAGGACCCAGATGAAAATGACCCTGGACGTCTATGGTCAACGACCAGACGGTCATTACATCAGGCCAGAATGGACGTGCAGGCATAAAATTGGGCCATGGTCTAGGCTGCCGTGCAATAGGCTTGTTGTATTAACACTTCCTATTGCAGAGACTAAGGGTGTAACCAGAGTAAAATGACCTTGGACTTGTCAGGCCAGCGGCCAGGCTATCATTGAATCAGGGAAGGCTGGACATCTAGCATCAAAACTGGGGCTGATATTGAGTAAAGAGCCGCTGTAATATAAGGCATGGGTGAATCAGGCCAGGGTCCAGGCTGCCATGCTATAAGGTTTATTGTTTAAACTGTTCCTCTTGTAGAGAGTAAGGGTAAACCAGAGTAAAATGATCTTTTATGCGTCAGGCCAGCGGCAAGACTATCATTGAATCAGACCAAGCTAAACATCTAACCTCAAAACTGGGGCTGAGATTGAGAAAAGAGCTGGTGTAATATAAGGCATGGGTGAATCAGCCCAGGGTTCCAGGCTTCAATGCTTTAGGCTTGTTGTTTAAACCCTTCATATTGCAAAGAGTGAGGGTGGAACCGGAGCAAAATGACTATGGACGTGTCAGGCTAGCGTCCAGGCTACCATTGCATCAGGGAAGGCTGGACATCTAACCTAAAACTAGGGCTGAGATTGAGGAAAGAGATGGTGTAATATAAGTTATGAGTGAATCAGGCCAGGGTCCAGACGCCCATATTAAAGGCTTGTTCTTTAAACTGTTCCTCTTGCAGAAAATGCAGGTGGAACAACAGAAAAATGACTATGAACGCGTCAGGCCAGCGGCCAGGCTATCATTGAATCAGGGAAGGCTGGACATCCAGACTCAGAACTGGGGCTGATATTTAGGAAAGAGCTGGTGTAACATAGGGCATGGGTGAATCAGGCCAGGGTCCAGGCTTGAATGCTATAGGCTTCTTATTTCAACTGTTCCTATTGCAGTGAGTGAGGGTAGAACCAGAGAAAAATGACCCTGTAAGAGTAAGGCCAGCGTCCAGGCTTTTATTGCATCAAGCCATGCTTGCAGGCTGAACATTTAGCCACAAAACAGGGCTGACATAGCGGAAAGAGCCTGTGTAAAATAAGTCTTGGAAGAATCAGGCCAGGGTCCAGGCTGCCATGCTCATGCCTTGCTGTATAAGCCTTTCTGAGGACTTAGAGTGAGGAAAGAAGCAGAGTACAATTTACCTGGATGCGTCAGACCAGAGGACAAGCTGTCATTGAATCGAGCCAGGCTGGCCCGGCTGGACGTGCAGCCGCAAAACTGGGGCTGAGATTCAGAAAAGAGCTCGTATAATTAGAGGAATGGGTGAATCAGGCCAGGGTCCAGGCTACCATGCTATCGGCTTGTTGTTTAAAGCGTTCCTATTGCATAGACTGAGGGGGAAACCAGAGCAAAAATACCTTGCATGTGTCAGGACAGGAGCCTGCCTATCATTGTATCAGGGAAGGCTTGACATCTAGCCTCAAAACTGGGGCTGAGATTTAGGAAGGAGCTGGTATAACATAAGGGATGGGTGAATCAGGCCAGGGTCCAGGCTGCCATGCTATACATTGTTTTCTTAAAGCCTTCCTATGGCAGAGAGTGAGTGTGGAACCAGAGCAAAATGACTTTGTAAGAGTAAGGCCAGCTGCCAGGCTATCATTGCATCAGGGAAGGCTGAACATCTAGCCTAAAAACGTTGGCTAAGAGAGAGGGTGGAACCAGAGCAAAATGACCTTGGACTTGTCAGGATAGCAGCCAGGCTATCATTGCATCAGGGCAGGTATGACATCTAGCATCAAAACTGGGGCTGAGACTGAAGAAAGAACTTGAGTAATATAAGGCATGGGTGAATTAGGTCAGGGTCCAGGCTGCCATTCCATAGGCCTGTTGTTTCAACCGTTCCTATGGCAGAGAGTGAGGGTGGAACCAGTGTAAAATGACCTTGGACGCGTCAGGCCAGCGACCAGGCTATCATTGCGTGAGGGAAGGCTGGAAATCTAGCCTCAAATAAAGGGAATGAGATTGAGGAAAGAGCCGGTGTAATATAAGGTATGGGTGAATAAGGCCATGGTCCAGGCTGCTATGCTCTAGGCTTGTTGTTTAAAGCTTTCCTATGACAGAGAGTGAGGGTGGAACCAGAGCAAAATCACCCTGTAAGAGTAAGGTCAGGTGCAAATCTGTCTTTTCATCAGGCCAGGCTCTCAGGCTGGACATTCAGCCAAAAAACAGGTCTGAGATTGAGGAAAGAGCCTGTGTAAAATAAGTCATGGATGAATCAGACCAGGGTCCAGGCTGCCATGGTCATGCGCGCACTTTAAGTCCTAAGACCCTTTCTAGGACTTAGAGTGAGGTAAGAAGCAGAGTACATTTTCCCTGGATGCGTCAGGCAAGAGAACAAGCTGTC
Source organism: Zenarchopterus dispar (assembly GCA_028564865.1). Classification (NCBI taxonomy): domain Eukaryota; kingdom Metazoa; phylum Chordata; class Actinopteri; order Beloniformes; family Zenarchopteridae; genus Zenarchopterus; species Zenarchopterus dispar. The sequence continues at coordinate 963 of JAOWBL010002704.1, read as the reverse complement.
ATTGAATCGAGCCAGGCTGGCAAGGCTGGACGTGCAGCCGCAAAACTGGGTCTGAGATTGAGGAAAGAGCTCGTATAATATAAGGGATGGGTGTATCAGGCCAGGGTCAAGGCTACCATTCAATAGGCTTGTTGTTTAAACCGTTCCTATTGTAGAGAGTCAGGGTGGAACCAGAGCAAAATGACTATGGACGAATCAGGCCAGTGACCAGGCTATTATTGCATGAGTGAAGGCTGGACATCGAGCCTCAAAACTGGGGCTGATATTGAGGAAAGAGTCGGTGTAATATAAAGCATGGTTGAATCAGGCCAGGGTCCAAGCGGCCATGCTATAGGCTTGTTGTTTAAACTGTTGCTCTTGCAGAGAGTGAGGGTGGAACCAGAGCAAAATCACTATGGACGCGTCAGGCCAGTGACCAGGCTATCATTGCATCAGGGAAGGCTGGATATCTAGCCTCAGAACTGGTTCTAAGATTGACAAAAGAGCTGGTGTAATATAAGGCATGTGTAAACCAAACCAGGGTCCAGGCTTCCATGCTATAGGCTTGTTGTTTAAACCATTCATTCTGCAAAGAGTGAGGCTGGAATAGGAGTAATTTCCTTGGATGCGTCAGGCCAGCGGCCAGGCTTTCATTGAATAGGGAAGGCTGGACATCTAGCCACAGAACTGGTGCTGAGATTGAGGAAAGAGCTGGTGTAATAAAAGGCATGGGTGAATCAGGCCAGGGTCCAGGCTGCAATGCTATAGGCTTGTTGTTTAAAGCCTTCCTATGGCAGAGAGTGAGGGTGGAATAAGAGCAAAATGACTTTGTAAGAGTAAGGCCAGTGGCCAGGATATCATTGCATGAGCGAAGGCTGGAAATCTAGCCTCAAATAAAGGGGCTGAGATTGAGGAAAGAGCTGGTGTAATATAAGGTATGGGTGAATAAGGCCATGGTCAAGGCTGCTATGCTATAGGCTTTTT
>JAOWBL010002702.1:0-13264 GCA_028564865.1 Zenarchopterus dispar | reverse complement strand
AGTCTGGGTCCCCCTGCTCAGGCTACTGCCCCCGCGACCCGACCACGGATAAGCGGAGGAAGATGGATGGATGGACAAATGAAACAAAATTTGTGACCAGGACCAGCATGTATATGAAGCAACTCTAAAATGATTTAAAACAATACATTCTCTAGATGGTTAGGAGTGTAAAGTTTCATTAGGGACCAAGGTGATGTGAACTGAATCAGTTTTCAGTAAGAACAGAAAATAATTTAGCAGCAAAATTTCAATTTATGATATACTGACATTTAGATTAAAATCAATTATGATTTAAGCTCTGGTAAGAATCAAATTTCTGACTCCACGTAAGGGACAGTATAGATAGTGTCCCGACATACAAAGTAATTTTAGCCTTGTATATGTACAGAAAGTGTATAAAAATGACTTTTTGTACAGGCTCCTCCTTCTGAGTGCTGCTATGTTGTTATAAGTCTGTAGATGTTGACTCCTGAGTGTCTCTAAATACACAAATATATCAAACTTCACTATTAAGTTCAAAAGTAGGTTTTTGAAATGGTAAAAAAATTTAAAAGTAAAAGATTTAGTACAGCCCCCAGACCCTCAGTCTGTTCATAAGAGATTAATATGTATTTATATTAATACAGTAAGATTTAAGAGATGATTCAGAGGGAAACTTCTGTTCTCCAGTGAATGTAACAGGGTCACATTCGTTCCTGCTTTGAATTTGTCTCAGTTACATAACGTGTTTCAGGTTGGTGTTGTATTCCTGAAGGAAACCCTGTCTGAAAGTGCTCCCATTCCCAAGTTGAAGTGTCATTACAGAAAATATAAAAAATCTTTTAAAACCCTAGATGTTTGAAAATATGTAACGCCATTTTTTAATTTACCTTCCTAACCGTGTGAACCTAGATTTCATTCAGTTATCAGTAACTTGTTCTATTTAAAAAAGAAAATGGATTAAATGACTATTTATATTGCTTGAAATAGTAAATACATGTATTTATGAAGAACTACATGCTTTTTTTCAAAGGTAAAACTGATATTATAGTGTGATGTTTTTGTCACTTGTCTCTTGTATTAGTATTAAAATCTCTGAAACGTTATGAGGTATAGTATAAATTTATTGGCAGTACACTGCTCTCATTTCTACCACTGACATGTTCTCTCTGTCTGCATGGATCAAATAATCATCACATCATCAGTAGAAGTCATTCATGCTGCCCATCTAACTTATTGTCTCCTTGCTTTATCCCTTCATGCTATCAGTGGCTGGGACAAAAAGCAAAGCAAAAGGTGAGTTATTGTTTTCATTTTCTGGCTACATGATTTATGTTACACACCGTTTCCAATGAAAAATGTCTGGATAAGCTCCCCCAAGGCTCCCCCAAGAGCCCAACAAGCATTAACATACATTGCTTCAGCTAAAGCTTTCTGGGCATATTTTCAATATTTCTTTTTCCAAGAGAGGTTAGCTGAACCTGCTTGCTCTCACTCAGGTTTGGCCTGGTTCACATCCGTATAGAGTCCCACCGAGGAGTGTAACTGCATCACCCAGTTATGCCTCCCCATATTTGGCTACGGTGGAGATCCACCGGAGCAGGTTGGTCCCGGTTCAAGGACAACTCGGTGATAGATGAGCGAGGAGAGAGTTGCTCATTTGCTCTCCACAGATATTTCCCAGACATACTGCGCATTCTGGCCACAAGTCTGCTTTTCATCCGTATGTAGTTTACCGCTTACCCTTCACAACAAAGTAAATGCCGGCTTCATTGGCACTGAATGTGATCGACTGCCATTTTCATACACATGCTAAGAATAGACAATCAGGTTGTCTTTTTTTTATTACCATTGTGTCTTATTACCCACCTGGAAGTGCTCACATCTGGATTATGCTGGCAGATACATTGTGGGCATGCTCTGACGCTGGTGCTCAAGGTCTCAGTGACTCTGCCAGTTTTGAACAGGTTGCACAGTTAGTACGTCTTTAATTAAATTTTTTGCTTGTTTTTTTTCATTTTTTACTGCTTGAAATCTGTGTGGCTTAATTTTTTTCATCTCTATGTTGTATTTTGAATTTGACCCCATTATTATTTAATTAATTATTTTAAGTGAACTACACACATTTTTGTGTGTCAGTGTTAGTTATTGTTTGTAAATTCTGATTAATGTTGCTAATTTTCATGAATGAATGCTGGGGGTTTTCTTCCTCCCTTCCTTTTTTTATTAGACACCCTTTTTGAAAATGCACTGTTTTCTAATTACGCATGTAATTAGTGGGCTAGTTTTTAATTAGCAGAAGATACACATTTATCATTTGTACCCCTTAAATCCTGTTCAACATCGTGCAGTCTTTTTCAACAGCCATTTCAGCACTGTAATTATGTTTGATTACTTGCATTAATAATGATGGAGATAATACTCTACATATAATCATATGTATCAGAGAACTGATTAATGAATTTTGCCAGCTTTCCTGCTGCATGGTGATGTAATTTGTTGAATAACATAGAAAACAGACTTACTACATGCCGGTATGTTACACACTTTATGGGCAGATTTTCATGTTTTCTGTGGACTCCCCTGACTACATGAACTCATGCTTAAGCAATTACACTGCAGATTTCTGTCAGATAACTCTGCAACAACTCTGCTAGTAGTAACCATTTATAGAAGGAAAGTGTGAGGCTGAAATACTGTGAGTTGTTTGTAAATTTCTTTTGTTGTCCAACAGTTTCAAAGGGCATAAACAGGCAAATTAAATGTGAATGAAATGCAAAGTGTCTCTAATAAAGGTTAGGTTACGTTCAAGAAGACAGAAGATTCTCCTTCTAGTAAAGTTTTATTGATCCTGTTAAGGGGCAACGTATATCTCACAACATTACTCCCACAGGTTCAGTGACGGTGGAGCATGAATGTAAATAGTTCTAGTTACACGTTCACATTTATCAGGCATTTGGAAATCACTGAATAAATTAGGATTCAGTGATGACTTTGAACCTTTTGGCCAACATACCCTCAAATTATCTGCTCGATGGTTGAAAATTTGAACATGGGTGGGTTTCGCCACAGGATAATGACCTTAAAATCAACTACAATATCTCTTAAAAGGTTAGAGAAAACTAACAATGAGCTCTTATGATGCCCAACCCCCACAAAAGTTTTGATCTTTGCACTTAGTCATAAAATTAACTAAATTTAACCGAATCCTGCTAATTCTGGAAAGTAAAGGTATTAATCTAGAATTCTGCCAGAGGTTTGGTGATAAAGGTATCAATATTCTACCTCCTAAAAGACATTTGACCAAATACCAGTTACATTTATATTCTCGAGTCTGTGTTTCAGCCCATATTGATTTTAGAACTTACACAGTGAGTTGAGTATTGTGCTCGAAAATGACTTTTTAAGACATAATTGAAATTTTGATTTTGCCATGGCGTTCTCATCCCCGTATGATTATTTAAACTTGTGACTGGAACTGGAGGAAAATTATTGTAATTACCCTAATTTGGTCCCACCTCATGGTTCTGCAACATCTTAAAGGAAAATTTAGGTTATTGTGAAAATATTTGATAACAATCACAATCAAGCTTTAGTGACTTCTCATTAGTCAAACCATTTATCTGTTTAATAGCAGCTCTCTACAGCCGCCTTGAGCACTGATGCCTCTACTTTCATGCTTCTGTGAAACATGTTTTTCTTTAGCAGTATATGGACTGCTAGTAATATTCGTACTGTCACGTCAAATTTTACTTTGTAATGTATAACATGAAATATACAGTCAAAAGGATTTGTGATTTCAATTTAAAAATAAAAACCCCAAAGTCAGTTTTTTGCACACCAAATGTAGTCCTTTGGCACCATTTGAACCTTTAATTTCACCTAGAGACAGTACAGCACTGCTGACCCACTTTTCCTTTTTTCAGCCTGATGAATCGCCACTTTCCTCCTTTCTTCCCCTTGCACAGCAGAAGGGGGGGGACTACTAAGAGTTTTCCTCAGCAAGGATATTTATTGCCAGTTGTGTGAATTGCCCTCCCCTTCTTCCTCTCCCCTCTATCCCCCACTGTGGTAAATCACAGGGGAGGATGAAGCTCAGTACTGCCTCTCTGTCGGGGAAGGCTCACTTTTGCTCCAGTGACATTCAGTAACAGCCATCAAATGGCTCCTTTTGATGTAAGGTAAAGCTGACAGACAACTCACTTGGTCTTGGTCATGACTTTAAGTAATAATAATAATAAAAAGAAAAAAAAAACTTGCTCAATCAAATTAGTGCATATATGAGACTCGGCTTCACCCTAAACTCTCCCCAAGCCCATCATGCCGAAAAACAAGAGAGGAAAGAATTTGTAAACAATTAAAAAAAACAAAAATAAATGATAGTAGTCCATCAATTGCCATAATTGCCTGACGTATCAAAAAATGTTTTTCTGTTGATTATACGTCAAGCTTTATTATAGGGTGGAAATGATCAGTAGATGCTTTGAACTCAATACTGAGCTGGTACACAGTCGTAGGCTCATTGGCGGCTCATCTCGCATGTCTGTGTTGTTGTTTACAGCTGATGGCAGCATTGTAGAACATCTTTGTGATTCCAGAGGTGATAAAGGGTGCATATAGATTGTGATAAGGTTCTGTGTGCAAGACTGATATTTAAATTTCCACAGGAAAAAAATAAAACATTCAGGAGTTCATACTGCAACTCAGAAAGAAATTGCACTTGAAATAAATCTGCATTCAGTTTTGTTCATGAGTGACTCGTACATATGTACCTTCCATCTCTGCATTTGTACCCAAACAGGGTTGAAAGAGAGTGGCATGAAACACATTACTATTCTGCACTCCAGTAATTACATTCTGTAATGTTTTGCCATAATTATGTATGGATTTTCTATGACTGAATGAGTTTCATGCTCGAAGGCCTGGATAGTAAGATTTCAAATGTTCTCTTCTGATTCTAAATTGTGAAGGTCTGAAGCGTAGTGTTCAAAACAGCAGTTGCACAATTCACCTTGGACAAGTAATTTATAGATTAGCCAGAGTTAACGGATCAGAGCTCGATTTAGTGCTAATTAGCAACTGCACCTAAACACTTGTTTAAATCTTCCCACTTCACAAGGATGATCACCTTTAAAATTGCATGGTTTACTGGTTCCCTCAGGTCAGCAGGTTTGCCCGAAACACGGGGTGCATTTCTACTGGTGTTGAACCAATATTGTAGTGCTTAAATTACACTGCCAGTGTAAATTATTGTTTTAGGTGACAGATGCGACCTTTCAAGCAGAAGTAAATTATATGAGATATGTTTTTCCCCATGTTGTTCCTGTTCAGGAAAGGTCACTCAGCCAGCAATCAGATATGATGGGGTTACTTTACAAGCTGAATGATAAAAGCAGTCTTATTATCTCTAAACCCTTTCACTTTCAAAGAATTTCTTTTATCAGCACTTTCAGTTTAAGGCGGTTAATCAATGTGCCAACAAGGCTATTATATTTTAATATTTTTTAAATGAAAGACTTGGTTAGATGTATTATGCTGTTGGTGTTTCTCCTCGACATGCACCGATGTAGTTTATAGCCCGACCTTACACATTATAGTTTTGGTAGCATTTTTAAGATACTCAAAAAGTGTAAATGCCAGCCATTGGCAGTGGACAGGAAAGGAAACTAAATAATGAAAATATAAAAAGTTAGTTCAAACTCACATTTACCCTTTTACACCCAGTTGTCAGTGATAACATCGTAGACCAGTGTTCCAGGTCCACAAGACCCACCTGCACTGCAACATTTTAGATTTTTTTAATGCTCCAACACACCTGGCTCAAATTATTGGATCACCCCTAGATTGTCATCAAGGTCTGCATGTGGCTGTCATTGAGCCATTAAATGTAGCATGGCATGTTGGAGCTGGGCACTATCTAAAACATGCAAGACAGTGGTTCCTGAGGACCTGAATTAAAAAACCCTGGCCCACACTGTATGCACTGAGAACTGGTTGTAAAAGGGTAAATGGCAATTTGAAATTAATTCTACATTTTTATGGTTTCCACTCCTGTCCGCTGTCTATGGCTGACATTTACACATCCTTTACTCAAAGGTTGTAGCCCAAAAATGTCTCAAACATGGCAATGTAAAAAGAAGTCAGGGAAATACATAAAGAAAGGGTTATATCTGCACAGAAAATACACAACCACACAGTTCTAGTGGGTTAGAAGACATGATTGAAAAAGATTAAGAAGTTCCTCTGATGCGGTTTTTCTTTGTCTCCCCTTTGTCTCTCTCTTTTAGGATGTCTTAATCATTTAAAGGATGCTAATAACTTTTTGTGGAAAAGCTCTGTAATACATCTATCTCAGTTACTTCCAGAATGGCAGGTGGAATAGTACATTTAGGGCATTAAATACTGGCTTACAGATCATGGGGCTAGACAAGATGGTTTGCTTACACCAAAAATGCACCCTTAACTGTAACTGTATCCTTAGAGAGCTATTGACCACACTATTAATAGAATGGCATATCCTTGTTTCATGTGAAGCAGCAAATCGCAGGGTAATGGGGGCCATAGTAGACTAAACTCATTAGTTTCCATCCTGAAAACGTGAAATCCAAAATATCATTTTATAGATATTAGCAATTCAGTAGTAATGTTGGAAGTAACAGGAATAAATAAAGGAAGACCTCAACAGAAAAACTTTCAGACAAAATTGTCCAGATGTTATTGAATGTATTATTATTATTATTATTAGTAGTAGTAGTAGTAGTAGTAGTAGTAGTAGTATTAGTATTATTATTATTGTTGTTGTTGTTGTTATTATTGTTATTATTATTATTATAGACTTTCATGCATAATGCTTACTGGGCAGCTATCGAAAGTATATCCATTGGTTTTGATTGTTAAAAGGGACATTAGACACTTCAGCAGGAATCAGGGAGTCATCCCATACCCATGAATGGCATTTCATTGAACAATATTGCTGAATAAAAGTTTTTTTTTCTTTGGAAAATTAAAGTTTATACAGTCCACACCTATAAAAAAAATGAAAAGCATGTGTTTATAGACATGTCGAATGATTTTTCATCATTTTCTTTTGAGCTTGTCATCATCAAATTGGATGTATGAAGTCCAAAGGAGTAAACACAACAATAATTTCCTCAAGAGTATTAAAAAAAAGAACCTACGTTTGGATGCACTTTGATGTGATGATTATATCTTAAAGATTTTTTAATAGCTCAGGACCATTTTTGTATTATAGAAATATTTTAACTAAGCTGTCAATGACACATGGAGAGACACTCAGTGTTTTACTGTATATTTAAATTCTCACGTCACAGACAGTAAAAAGGGTCAGTAACCTCTTAAAAGGTGTTGAATAGGTACGCATTTCTGTATATGTTTCATATATAGTTTTATAAACTGAAGTGTGGTTGCTGGATGATAGAGGAAGAAGTACATCATGTTCTTCCAGGAAATAAAGACATCTGGGCACCAAATTTTCTAAGAGCTGTTATCGGGTAGTCAAATTCAAAGCTGCCAAATGCTTTGTGTGCCTCTGAAGATGAATAACTATTTGAAAAGGCACCAAAGATGACAGAATAACTGCCTGGCTTTTATGAAATCTGTTTGGTTCACTCGGTTGGACACAAAGCTCTGCAAGGTACTGCACTTTCAGGACCGCTTTCAATACTTCTGATGTTGTCTGTGATATCTGCTGGAGCCACACTACAATTTTGGAAGTTGCAGCTCCTGGTGCTCCTACTTGAAATCATATGGATCCTGGCCAAATGGCTGCCATGAAAGACACATCTTACCGGTCAGACAGTATAAGTATTTTTTAATATCACACACTCATGTCTTTATGTTGCTCAGCACTGCCGTATATTAGCTCTATCTGTGAATGGTTCAAGGTCTATTGACTTGTGTTCAAAGTCGTTTTGGAAAGCATCCATTTATAATACTGCTTCAAAAAAGGACATTAACCAAGAGTTCCTTCTTAATTTGCATTTTCACATTTTCCAGGCATTACCTGACTGTACTCTAACCTGCAGACCCATTTCAGCCCCTGACAAAAGTCGATTTTTATTGACAAGAGGGACAATATGAATCCAAACTGACAGAAGTCTGTTTGGATTTTTATTGTTTATTTTTATTTTTTATCTTTGGATTATATTCATAGCCCAAGGAAAGATCTTTTCTGTATATACTGAAAATCCACCCAAACAACAGCCAATGTGAAGATTCACAGACAGTGAAAGCACCAATCCACCATCCAGCAAGTTCTAATGCTGTAATTTAAGGTGTCTGGGACATCCTCGTCACTTAAACTTCGGTGTTCAAAACATGGTCCATAGTAATTCTTCAAGCAGTTTCCCCACACAGATAAAAGAAATGACTGTGAAAAGGACAGAAAAAATCTTATGAACAGTTTCTTTTGCATATTCCAAAGTTTCAATAGAAAAACATATGTCAGACCAACTCTGGCTTTAACTATTGCCTTGTGTTACATTTTAATCACCCACAGCCTGTTATTTGAAGTAATAAACAAAAGGGGAAGCTATAAGTATGTGCAAGGCATATAAAACACAACAAATTAACCAGCAATGAAGAACAAAATAGGTATAAACCAGGCAATAAAAATGCCACAAACATATTTATTAGGGTGTTTTTAGAGGGCATTCTGGGAACAGATTTTAAGGGATGATATACATTTAACAATCTGAGCCAGTATGGCAGGAAATTTTACAGCTCCGCTTTACTGACAATGAAATCCAGCCATCTTTTTTGTGCTTCTTCTTAACAACTGTCAAGAGGCCTGCCTGTGGTGCTAAAGTGCCTCTCAGACTCATAAAGGGCCAAAAGGTCAAAAGGTTTGTAATAGAATCACGTCATCAGTTAAAAGGAAGTTATAGTAATGGATGCAAAAACTGATTTTAAATGTCTCCTTCAATAAGCCCTGACTTTCTGGTGGTCATAGTAAATGTGTTCACTTTTTTTTTTTTTTTGCCATAACAGATAGAGAAAGTATAACAAGAGATAAATGGTGTGACCCTCAAGCACCCCCACTTGTACAGTAGTTCTCCTTTGACAGGGTTTCAGCCAACATTCACACTAGCGCTGAAGGTCATACAGTGTTTTGTAAAGAGTTTAGCTGAAAAAGTAGAAAATTCAGCTTTACAAGAATCAAACTGCAAAATATTTGGAAGTCATATCCAAATTGGAAAATTTTATATATTTATTTTCATTATTTTGCTGCAGAATGTCTTTTTCAGCTAATGGCTATCTGAAGATGTGGAAACCCTTGGGTTTGCTCCTGGGCAGTTTTCAAAGTGTTGTTAAGTTTAATAGTCTGGCCTTTCAGATGTTTCGCCTTCTCAATGGCTTGCACCCTATGATTAACTGTTTTCTGTCATTTCAATTCTATGTGGTTGTTTATAGTTAGTATGCCAGTTTTAAAGGATTTTTGTTTACTATTAAATCCCACGTTTATCCTCAATACATGTTCAGGACTCTTTAGGTTGTTTCTCATGTAATCCCAGCAGCAACACTACCACCTCAACTGATCAGTGAACATATAACCATAGCCACTCAGACAAAACAACTGTGCAAATATACTTCTTACAAAGATAAACAGTAATACACTCCATTTATTTAAAAATTTGGAAATAGACCTTATGATTTCAGTAGACATCTGCGCGTTCATAACATATTTTAAATATCTTGCAATCCCAAACTGCTATTTAGTCAGTTCAAACTCTTACAGAGGACCGGTCTTGTATCATTCAAACTGGATTTTGCATGCAACAAATCTTAGTTCCACGTGAGCTTCAACCCGGAAATTTGATTTTTGGCATTTGGTTGCGCCATAGCATAGATGATTCTAAAGTGACATAGTATATACTGATAATGACATCACATTTACTTACAAGTGAAACTTGAACATCCCATTGTGGTTGCTTTAATGTTTGCTTAGAAACAAATACTTCTAAAATAGAAAGACATTAATTTTCAGCATCCCTATGGTGTCCCTTTCTTTTCTGAACATAGTTACAGAGAAGGGCTAAAGGATTTTGTGGCCAAAGATATTGACGGTAATTAGACAGGAAATGGTGGCATATATAGTAGAGAGGGAAAACACAGAGTGGAGGGTCATGGTTCGGAGCTCAGACCTGGGTCGGATCCACAAGGACTTTAGCGTCTTGCTCAACCAGGTGAGTCATATGACACCCCAAATTTACTATCATAGTTGTATTAATAGCTATTATTAAGAAAATATCATCTCAATATTGTTTATAATATGTCATATACTATGTTTATAATGTAGTACTTTTGCTTTATTTATTTCATTTTCCTACCTTTGTACCATCTTATTGTGTTTTCTAATTGCTGCTCCTGTCCTCTGTCTCTATTGTTGTGCCTAATAGTGCAAAAGTGAAAGAAAAAAAGGAATTGAATAATTTATTGCATGAAGCTCTGCACTGAGGTTAAGTAATAGAAGTAAAGGTCAAACAAAAATAACATGCTGATACTAAGACAAAGTAAATTTATCTTAGTCTATTTTTTCCCTTAAACTTTTTGACAGTTTCTCTTTAATTATCTCATTTCACGGTTTCTCCTTGGTGGTTTGCACTCATCATTTTTTAGTTTGAATTGTCCTACTGCATCAAAAGGTGATCTTTGTTTACTGTTAAACCATCTACTATAAAATCACAAGAGGAAAGTAAAATTTCTGCTGGAATGTCATTTAAAAAAATATAATATCCCAACAGTGTGTAATGGGACATTCTCATTGGCAATAAAATTATACTGTTGCGATGTGACAGACCTTAAAATAAAGAAATATTAGGAGGCAGGCATGCAATGAGTAACGACAATGCTTAAAATGTGGCCTCTGTTGTGCGTACGCCAGAATACATGCTGAAAAAAAAAACATTAAAGAGTGGCATTTTCACTATAACTAGAAGAGTCATTTTAATATCCAAGCTAGCAGATGGGGATTTATGTGATGTGATATTTAAAAAAATAAAATAAAATCACACCATAATTCTGTTTGGTGAAATGCAGTTTGGCAATGCAATGTGACTGGAAGTGACAACGACAGGAGCTCATGAATTGTTACAGATGTCATGGGGTGTGGTAGAGCAGGTACAGCAGGTACCAGCATTGGAAGTGGAACTACAACAGCAGTAACTAGGACAGGGGGACATCAATCTTTGGCTGACAGGTCAACAAGCAGAGGCTGATGGCATGGATGATTGACAGTCTTTGTAGTTGCTCGACTATGTTTCATTTCATATGATATGTTAGAGAATAGTGCACGACTGCCAGAGCTGTTTAGTCCTTTCATGCATAGTGGTCACCGCAGTGGACAGCTGTTCCAAAGCCATTTTTGTACCATATGCATGGTTTTCGTGGTTTCGTTGCACATTAGACACTTGAGTGGGCAGCAGTGACTCATCCCACATCCATTCAATGGATTATATTGAACATTGACTACCATTTCAAAGATGTTTGTTGGAGCTGAAAACTTAAATCCATGGTGTCCACTCAAGTGGACATATATAGAAACTAAATATTTATGTGTTAAAGGGAACCCTATACTATTATTATACTTGTTACTCTTTCAAGAAAATGATAAATACATATGAGGGAGAAAATACAGTTTAAGTTTGTCAGCATTTTGGAGCTTGTGAAAAGATTGTAGAAAGGTGTGGACAATTCAATAACTTGGTAACGAATATGAATATTAAAAAGATATAAGCAAAATCAACAGAATTGTGTTTGTCATAAGTAGTAATTGCATTTAGGGGCAAAAATGACTTTTTTTGAATAATTCATTGAATGAAAGGGTTAAGTGAAGCTCTACAAACATGACTCTTGTCTCAAGAAAAAAGAAGGAGAGAAATGTTTCTGATCTTGAAGAAACAGTTGCTGATTTTTTTTTTCAGTCGTGTTGATTGAAAAGCATAAATCAAAGCAGAATATCTTGATTTGTTGTCAGTAAGAGTCTTGAAAGGATTTTTTCCCTCCTAGACTTATTGATATAAAAGCAATGATTGCAGGGAAGGCTGAATCAGGGTTGTTTTTTAAATATTTATTTTTATTTTTTCTTTAGAAGAGCCTCAACTGGATTGCTAAGTATACAACACAACCACCAGTCCTGGAGTTATGTACACAGCACAATACAGTTAGAATTATTGTGTTATTGTATGTGACCTCTAAAGAATCTAAACTTGTCTACTGCACTGTTATATGTATAATTGGTATTAAAGTATATGTCTGTTGTTGTCTATTGACATAAGGATGGTAAGCTTTTCAAAGTAATACAGGAGTATTTATAAGAACCAGATAAAGATAGCCAACACAATACAAGTAATGTTATTAAAAAAGCATGTAAAAATACCATCTACGTTGCTCATAGGTGGGATAAAGTAAGCTCTGATATTTCTTATTTTTCTACAAAGAGATAGACAGCTACTGATATCTCAATCCTAAACTGGATATTTTATATTATGTAATGTTTGTGCACCCCTACACTAAAATCTTTTTTTCTAACATGCTGGAAAATACAACATAATGGTTAATCACTTCATCAAAAGTTTTTCAGTGCAATTTGAACTAAATTATTACATCCGTAAGCATATAACGAGTGTGAGTTCAAGTCTGATAGTGGCTATTCAACGGGCATTAAAAATTAAATTAAAATCATATTAATTTATAAAGAATTTTTTAATATTTCCAGTTACTCAAAGACTTTTTTGTACGTTATCACAGCATTCATTAAACATTATCACTTCATATACCAAATATAGACAGAAAATGTTTCATTGCAGCTCCTGAGAGTCTCAAAAGATGCAATCAATTTGATAATATCTAGTCTGTGATCTTTTCTAATGGTTCCATGAATGACTGCATGTAAGATGGGGTCAGTTTGCACATGAAACTCTCGAATCACATAAAACTTTAAAAAAAAATGTTATTTTCTTTACCTAACTCAAAGCAATTACTGTATTGCTAAATCAAACACTGCTTAAAAACAGAGAAGGCAAAAGAAGATTAAAATGCAAAAAAAAAAAAAGAAAAACCCAAAGTTTATAAATGTATTCTTCTATTTTTATTTCTTAATTGAAAGGAAAACAGTACTCTAACTCTTTAATACTTGACATATGAAATAGTTCACAAAACTTCTATTTTTTCATTTTAATTGTTTATTATGTATTGAATTTTAAAACACCCCCAATCTTGACTGTAATAGTTTTCTAATTAATATATTTTTTGTTTCTCTATAAAT